>JANHZT010004950.1:689311-702377 GCA_032468215.1 Stegonotus admiraltiensis
TGTGCACCGCCCTGAGTCCTTCGGGAGAAGGGCGGTATATAAATAATAATAATAATAATAATAATAATAATAATAATTATTATTATTATTATTATTATTATTATTATTATTATAATTATTATTAACAGCTCCATACACCTCTCATGTCCTTTAGTCCCAGAATGTTTATTCAGGAGCAGAGAACAACCAACTAGGTTTCTAATTCCCACAAGCAAGTGATGAGCCCACCTTCCATTTCTTTGCCTGCAACATAATCCAAGTGGTTCAGACTACAGTAAAATCATAATTAATAATTATGAATGATTTTGAAGTTATAATTAGGAATCCAGTCCAGTGCCAAGGTCTAATTTAGTAAAGTTGTTAAAGTAAAAGGCAGTGAAGAAAAACAGTAAAGTAAAAAAATAAGTAACAGCATAGAAACAACATTTATACCAGGAGAGTTGTCTCTCTCCAACAGGGAAGGCAAACAAAAAGACATTAGAATCCCTCAAGCATTCTATGATGTGTTTGTGGCTTGCCAAAAATGGATAAGGTAGGAGCACTAGTGGTTAGACATTTTGCCATATTCATGAAGGATCAATAATCAATGATCAGGGCTTTACACGTTAAGGGGAAGCCAAGGAAAAGACCTGGTAACAGCAGGATTCATCTAGGGAAGATAAAAATTAGTAAAGCTGTGGCTAAACCTTTCCTCTTGGAATTTTATCTTAAGTGTCTTTTTGCATTTTGTAAAAATTCTGTACTGGGCTATAGATTTAAAAGTTTATTACTTACATGGACAGATTCTAAAATAAAGCTAAGTAAATAAAAACAAAGTAAGGACTTAATAATTACTCACTTCTCAACTCAACACAGGTTTGGATTTCCCAACTGATATATCTCATTGCAAAAACTATCAATTTAAATGCACAACAATTATCTCCCATCAGAACGGTCATTTTGTGTAATGCAGATTCATGCATCATGATTATTAGAAGAGAATTGCAAATGACATTTAATTATGTATCCCACAATAAGCTTTGAGGCACTTCAAAATCAGGCACCCACATGACCAGGAAAACATGCAAGAGAATTGAAACAAATGATAAAGAATATGAAACTTAAGATCTGCATTGCACAATTTTACTTGTCCAGAAGACCATCCTTTATGATAGAGGTTCCTAAACGTTTTACCTTGAGTGTAGTCTTAATGTACACCCCTCCCTTAAAAACCCATACACAGAAATGAATACAAATGAACAATGGAAACAAAACCTTAGGAAAGGTAGATTTATTGTAACAATGTAATGAAAAAGTTCCTCACACATCCCCTGAACTCCTGTCTGCACCTTTCCCTTACGGTTTGGGAAACCCTGCTTTATGAGGTGGCACTGAATCATGTATGTCCTAAGTCTTTTCTTTGGAGCAGTGTGACACAATGTCAGTAACACAAAAACTCTTGATAAGAAGACTTGCAGTTTGGATGTATCCTTCCTTTCTGTTTCAAAATATCTTTTATTTTAAAAAAAATACCAAAGACAGAGACAGGAGAAAAAGAGAGACATGTTCAAAATCCTTTGCAGCAAATACCGATATAAGTACAATTGCAAAATTATCTCTTACACCACAATTACTCTTTTTCTTGTCCACTTTTTTCCTAATCATTAAGACTAGCAATCATAAATCTTTTTTTTTCTATTTCATACAAAAAGTCTATAAGGAGTTTCCAGTGAACTATATATGTAGATATTGTTTTATTTCTAACCAATGAAATTAGTTTAGCCCTCTCTGCAAGTTCCATCATCTTCACCAACTGTTCCTTCGTTGTAGATTGATATACTATTTTTGAGCATATAATAATCTCACTGTTGTTTTCATATATAAAAGCAAGCTTCCATGACTTTTTCCCTATTGCTTATCCATGAGTCCCAATAGGCCTTTTCAAAAGTGTTATCTGTTAAATTCTAAGCAACTTCAGGTACCTAGAAGAGTATAGAGCCGAGGTTGCGCAGTGGTTAGAGCGCAGTACTTCAGGCTACTTCAGCTGACTGTTAGCTACAGTTCAGCAGTTCAAATCTCACCGGCTCAAGGTTGACTCAGCCTTCCATCCTTCCGAGGTGGGTAAAATGAGGACCCAGATTGTTGGGGGCAATATGCTGACTCTGTAAACTGCTTAGAGGGAGCTGTAAAAGCACTATGAAGCAGTATATAAGTCTAAGTGTTATTGCTATCACTCCTTTATAGAGCAACATGGACAACAGGGCCATTTTCTGAGGTTGCTTTCCAAGTACCCCTGCCAAATGGTGCTACCTGGATTAAGGTATGTCCTTCTCTTCTTGGAAAAGTTCAGATGATGCTTACACTGTGGTCTACAGTGGGTCAAGTGGAGACATTTTTATTCTCCCAGCTGCTTAGCCTTTTAATATTCCGCTTTAAAAGTTATTAGCATCATTTAGATTCTTCCATTCCTATTAGCCTCCCCTAGCTGTTTATTTTGGATTCATTCTGAGACTGCTTTATTTGTTTAATGTTTTACATTAAGTTTTATTATATCTGTATATTTTATGGTCTCCACCATTAATTTCTGAAGTGCCCAGAGAGCTTTGGCTATTGGATGGTGAAGAAATTCAATAAATAAATAAATACAT
Source organism: Stegonotus admiraltiensis (assembly GCA_032468215.1). Classification (NCBI taxonomy): domain Eukaryota; kingdom Metazoa; phylum Chordata; class Lepidosauria; order Squamata; family Colubridae; genus Stegonotus; species Stegonotus admiraltiensis. Next base: position 691,939 of record JANHZT010004950.1, read on the forward strand.
TTGGAGAATACCATGGGGCTACGTTTTATAGTATGAACAAAAACAGATTGCATCAAGAAATATTCCTTCCCCTTATGCCCCTATAACAGATGATTAGCAAGAGTAGATTGACTGGCTTGAAATTATTTTCCCCAATCCTCTTCCTGAAAGGAAAAGAAGATCTCTTTTCTTGGGTTTCATCTGGCTGAATGTCCAAGTAGAATACCCATTCCCTGGCATAGGTGCCATAATTACAAACTTAAATGCAATCGTTAAAGCAGCAACATTTGCTTGGCATCCATTTCAATTGGTCTTTCCTCCTCCAGAACCTACCTCAACTGGAATGAAATTGCATTAAATCCTATGAAAAAGGTGAATGCAAAGAAAAATGCCAAGCTCCTGCTGCCCTCTTTCATTTAAGAATCATCTTTTTGGACACTCCCTGCAGGGCAACCTACACAATTACTCTCAGACTGCTGAGATGGCAAAATGGCAAGCTTTCCAAGGAGTTCTCCATGGCAACCTGAAAACAACTCTTTAACCATTACCTCGACCTTCGCCTTCAGTCTTTTGAATTGTCTTATTTCATGCACGTGTGAGCAGAGGTAATACTAAAAATGAGTTCAAAATGACATTATTCACTTTCATTACAGCTGGGAGGCGCTGAGAACTAAGAGAACTAGGAACCTCTGTCTTAGTTGAGTTTTTATAGTTTTAAATGCTTTTTAAACCATTATTATATAATGGTTTTGGATAATGACTTCTGTATATTTCTACTTTTTTATTGGATTATTGTAAGCTACCCAAAATCGCTTTCTGTGAGATGGGTGGCCATATACATTTGATTAAATGACTGAATAAATAAATGACCAGAACAGGGCATCCGCGCATGAACTTGATAAGATGGAGCTTGCTTTCAGAATAGAAATCAGAGTGCTAGAACGTGACAGAAGTAGGGGATAGGGAAAAGAAAAGAAAGGTGATGGGAAATAATGTGCAAAGAAACATGAGCTGTGAGAAATCTCTTAGTGCACAACTACGGTAGTACAATGTTAAAAGTCTGGATCCTGTAAAATATTGTAATTTTTGGTGTATCTTTAGGAGCAATGATAGATCACACCCGTATCTGGAGACAGGTACAAGTGTAGTTTAGGATCTGCAGTAAGGATAATCTTATGTCACTTCAGTAGCACCTCTTGTGCGTAGATATAATAGGAAATGAGTTAATGGCCTAAGATGCCTGATTTTTTTTTAAAGGATACATTTGTGAGAAGGATGTTTGATAAATACATATTAGACCAGTTTTTATAAACCAAATACCTTCCTGGTGTATTGGGACTGCAATTGCCAGCATTCTCAGCCAGAATAGAAATTTTAGCTCAATACACGTAGTCCTTGCGTTACGACCACAACTGAGCCCAAAATTTATGTTTCTAAGTGAAACATTTGTTCAGTGAATTTGCCCCATTTTACGATTTGCCACAATTGTTAAGTGAATCACTGCATTTGTTAACTTAGTAAAACCTGGTTGTTAAATGAATGTGGCTTCCCCATTGACTTTGCTTGTCAGAAGGTCACATAAAAGGATCACATGACCTCATGTCACAAATATGAACTACTTGCCAAGCAACTGAATTTCGATCATGTGACCATGGGGATGTTGAAATGGTCATAAGTGTGAAAAATGGCCATATGTCTCTTTTTTCAGTGCCGTTGTAACTTTAAACAGTCACTAAATGAACTGTTGTAAGTCAAGAACTACTTCTATATGTTAGTTTAGTGAAGATCATGTTAAACCAAAGGAATAGGAAAAAGGAGCCCAAGACAGGAAGATCAGAAGAGGCCACTCAAAGGTTTACAAACTTACCTTAATGTTGTCTTGCCATCGATGGGCCTTCTGAAACTTCTCTGCCGCATCAGCTAGTCTCTGAAATGAAAGAGAAGAAACAGCATGAGTCCATAAAGAGATAGTATGAATTGCAGTAATGACCAAGGACTCATTTTAACTCTGCTCTTTCACACGGGAAACCAGCTATATCGTTCTCCCAGCTTATTAAGTAGCAAAACATTTTCAGCACCCTTACTTGGCAGCTCGGCTGTGAAAAGACATTAATTAAAAATTTATGATTTCCATAAACATCTTCTATATGCAGCTCTGATCTTTCTTAATTAAATGCTCAAGCTATTGGAAAACCTTGCCTTTCGTTACTTTTATGGGATCATTTTACTTCTGTGTCAGTGCAGTGCAGTGCAGTGCTTCTACATACAAATGAAAGTAAATGAATTACAATCAGTGGCATACTGAGTGCGATGGAGAAGCCACTCTTCAGAAAGCTCATGTTCAAAGTCCAAACCTTGAGGCCAAATTGATTAATTGATGAGGTTTGAAACTGGCTAGCATGTTATTTTAATTTTTGAGTTAATGCTATTGCCTTGATAGGTTTAATGCCTTACAGTGTCCTAACAATATAAATATGATTGGAGAAGAAACGTATCAAACAGTCCTTTTATCCTCCAGTCAGCCTGGAGCTGGGAAGCACCAAACAAACAACTGAACCCTGCACATTTCCCCCGAAATTGGCTTGTTAAAAATAACTCTTTGGTAATAGTTACAAGGCCATAAACTAGTATGGTTCTAGCCTAAGTAGGAAACAATAAGCCTTTTGCTGGCTACAGCCTAAGAATTGATTATGGATGTGGATGGTAGTCAGTTGTGGCTCACTTAAACCATGTCTAAAGGAAAGACCTGTGATTCCTTACGCTGTTGTACAGCTGTATGGAACACTTTTTATGACATGTTTTTCTATTGTCTTATACTTTAGTATTATCCACTCAACCTACTGAAAGGCTCAAAATTAATGAATATTGTAAGGGATTTAAGTTCATTTGCTAGCAAGAAGTTATAGACCATAGAGCTAGAATCAAGCCATTATACTGACTTACCACTAAAAATAAAACTCTTGACCTACAGAAGCTCACTCTCACTTTAATTTAGTGGTTGTGAAATAGAATGAATTTAGTCCAACACCCGTTACTTTTTCTTCACTTCATTTTACCAAATTCAGTCTCCAAGAAGAACATGTACATATGTTCAACTTCCATCCATAAGAGAGGTGACAGCACAGTGATTAGAATGCAGTACTACAGGCTATTTCTGCTGACTGCCGGCTGATTGCAATTTGGCAGTTCGAATCTCACCAGGCTCAAGGTTGACTCATCCTTTCATCCTTCCGAGGTCGGTAAAAGGACCTAGATTGTTGGGGGCAATATGCTGGCTCTGTAAACTGCTTAGAGAGGGCTGTAAAGCAGTATATGTCTCAGTGCTCAGTGCTAAGTGCCAATTGCAATGTACCAGCCATTCTAGGATGCTGTTCAATGGTGGGGATCAAGAGCTCAGGTAGCATTCTAAACAAGTTTTTCTTATAATCACAAGCGTCAAGCAAGAGCATTTAAAGACAGCCTGGCCAATTCTATTCAAGCAGGATGTTAATGCAGATGCATGAAATATAAAAATATATAAATTGTTCCCCCACCCATTCACACAACATATATAAACATGCATACATTTGAGAGTTGTATTGTATAATAGTTAATGTGCTAGACTAGGAGCACAGAGACTGCTATTCCACATTGCTCAAGCAAAGGCTCTGCATAACAAAAGCAGTTTTCTTCTCTTAGGCATGAAGCACTCACTTATAATCAGTGTATGCGTCTCGGGTTCTTTAGAAACACCTTTCAGAATGGCAATTATCCCAAAGGAACATGCAACAGTCATAAACCCAATTTAGAACAATATATCACAAGAGTCCATAAAACAAAACGCAGTAGCTGTAAAGTATCAAGCATTAACCCGAGGCCAGCCAAAACCATGCTTCCCCTAATATTCAGATTAAAAATGAAGCAAAATATTTTTCCTTGATGCTGCAGAGGTTTTTCTCTCTCAAGGCAATACAATATTGCAGCTTGGACTTTCCCAATAAACAATCCAAAGACTCCATCTGGGCTGGGAGCATCCAGGCAGGAGGTCAGAGCAATCTCTCTTCCAAGTAAAGCTGATAAAAATGTTCTTCAAGCTGCTTTTTAAAACCTGCTTGTTGAAAGGTTTCCAAAGTGCAGAGGAGAGAAGCCTTCAGAAGGGGAATGCCAATCTTTTCCAGGAAAGGAGAAGACTGTCCCTTTCAATTTTTCATCTTTTTTTTTTAACCTTTTATAAACTAGTCACATTCTACTTAGAAAAATTTTTTTTTCAGTCTTACTTCTTCCATTCCATGTCAGCATATTTTCATTAGCTCTATTGGCTACATGAAAAATTATGGATAGAGTACATTAGGGTTTTCTGCATAAAATGTAACAGGTGTAGCAGTAAAACATATGTTACATTATTAGAGTGACTAGGAGTTGGACAGTGTACAAATTTAATAAATAAATATGCAGAGAGCCTTTAAACACTGGGAAAATAACGGAGTAGGTATCAAACTGAGTGGGGCCCTAATTTAATGCTAAAATAGAAATCAATCATGTCCCTCAACAAGTGAGGATGCTCTTGTGTTTTCCCATTACTCTTTAGAACTAAACGACTAAATGGGACTGAAATGAGGATAAAATCAATATTACTTCTTTTCCCTTTATAATGTTTAAAACCATCCATTCTGCCATTTAGATGGGAAGAAAACCAATTCCAACTGCTTGGCAAATAGCACAGAGTGCAATCAACCACAAAGTTATTTTTGAATTTTGATGTAGTTAAGGCTTCATTCTAAGTGTGTAACACTGACAGCAAGAGTGTTACCCATTATTTAATATCACCCTCATTTTATCAACCTCAGAAGGATGGAAGGCTGAGTCAACCTTGAGCTGGTCAGGCTTGAACACCTAGATGTGGACAGAGTTAGCCTGCAATACTGCATTCTGACCACTGTACCACTACAGCTCTTAATGTACTGGAAGCAGACTGGCAGTTAGTGCAACTCCCATTGTTTAGATGTGTCATGGCTGTCATGGCTGTTATAAGCTGTCCTAGATCCTGCCCCTGTCTGAAATTCCCCAGAACCAGAGATCTTAGGCAAATCAATCTCCAACCCACCTGAGAGATCCAGCATCTCATTCTTCCCCACCTAGAAAGTGCTGATCAGTAATTCTGGGAGTCCAAGTTACCACACATCTGGAAAGTATCAGGAATGTTAATCTTCATATTGGATCAATATTTTCCCCCCAGGAAGTGATGCTGTTAAAGGTATCACAGCAGATTAACTACTTTATTAAATGAAAATAAACTAGCATGTAGGAAGTTTATTTTCCTTCTCTGCTATTCAACAAAACTTCCTTCTTTCCTCCCCCTCTCTCTTTCCTTCTGTTCCTCTCTCCTTTTCCTCCTTCCTCCTTTACTTTCCTTTTGCATCTGCTAAAGCAGTCATATGAATTTTGGTTCAGATACAATCACTTTAGCACTCATCTGCAGACAACTTGTTCCAGTTCTTTCCAAACATTGCCATTTCACTGTCTCTTTAAGTTTCATAGAAATGTATATGGAAGCATTTCAGAAACATGTCATAGTAGACAGAAAAGTTTCCCATAATCCCACGGACTAAAGAAAAGTAGGAGAGCTGGGAAAGAAAGAAATTAAAAGTGCAGAGAATTGATTTGTGTAACACATTTACTCAGAAATAGCAGTGCTTGTTCTTTATTTTTAATTAAGCTAAAAGGTATGAATATACTGAGGCCGTGGACTTCCAAAGGGATCAATTTTGCCTCAGGAAGTAAATTAAAAACAGAAAACGCAATAAATGACATCCAGCTTGTGGAACCAGTCAGTCTCTACCTTGGTTCTGAGGAATATATTTTCAGATAAGGAGAATAATTTCAGCCAGGCTAGTTGGGCCACTGGCTCTTGGGATCCAACCTTGCCCTCAGTCAGCGAGAGCTGAATGCACTTGTGCCATAAAGATGTAACCACCTGAGACTAACGTTTAGGCACTTCTGTAAGCAAACACAAATTCACGGTTGTTCATTTCCCCACAGAGCGAGCCCATCCTTGGCTTCTTTCCACAGGGGAAATTGTATTCAGACATAATAATAGAGCCCTACATGGCAAAGTAAAAGAGTAATTAAAACTGCCATGAATTAACAATTACCACTAGAAACTGAGGGTAGAGATAAAATTACAATTGCATTAGTAATGGATAGATTTAATAAGCAAAATATTCTGCATTCAGTTGAAAACACTCATTGGTTTGATTTGTGTTCTTGTGTGTGTGGTGGCAGAGTAACAATTTTCTTATTTTGTTTTGCCTTAGCACTTCAGTCTCAGTCTTCAAAATACATTTGAAGATTTTTTTTCAGTTGTTAAGTAAGTTTTGCCTCATTTTACAACCTATTTTGTCACTGTTGTTAAGTGAATCACTGCAGTTGCTAAGTGACTCATGTGGTTGTTATATGAATCTGGCTCCCACCCCCAACTGACTTTGCTTGTCAGAATCTGGCTGGGAAGGTGACAAATGGTGATCACATGATCCCAGGATAATGCAACTGTCATAAATACATGCCAGTTGCAAAGTACCCAAATTTTGATCACGTGACTATGGGGATGCTGCAACAGTCATTAGTGTGCAAAATGGTCATAAGTCACTTTTTTCAGTGCCATTATAACTTTGAACAGTCCCTAAGAGAATAGTTGCAAGTTGAGGACTGCCCATAGTAACTATATGAATCTTAGGACCCAAGACGGTAAGCCTCACAATTCCAACAGTTATGAAACAAGAACAAGATCCTGTTTTGCTGTTGGTTTCCTGAAGAAACAGCCAGAAGAAACTTGGTGGGATTTTGATAATAGCAATAGCACTTAGACTTATATACCGCTTTACAGTGCTTTACAGCCCTCTCTAACCGGTTTATATAGTCAGCATATTGCCCCCAACAATCTGGGTCTTCATTTTACCGACCTCGGAAGAATGAACGGCTGAGTCAACCTTGAGCCTGGTGAGATTTGAACTACAAACTGCAGGCAGCCGGCAGGCAGCAGAAGTAGCCTGCAGTACTGCATTCTAACCACTGCGCCACCATGGCTCATAAGAACATAAAGAGAGTCTTCCATCCTGGATCCATTGCAAGCAGCATCGAGACAAAATCAGTCAAACCCACTGCCTATATACTTGATCCAGACCTTGCAAGTTACCTGGGTAAATATGATCAGTGCAGGATCTACAGAGCTTAGAAGGCAGTTATGAAACCTGAGAAACAAAGTTCCACTTCATATCAGAAAAGAATGCTGTTTCCTTTGGCATTTCTGCCATCAAAAGAGGTTTCTTCAGAAGCAAAGCACTCTTTGAACTAGCTGTACTCCACTAATAGTGATACCATCTATAATCAATAGTTGTCCTATAGTTGCTGAAAACATCTATAGTAAAAGATATCCATCGCTTTCAGAGTTCAGAGGTACTCTGCCCCAGGTTTGGTGAGCTTATATAGTAGTTTTTATTTTTCAGTTTTTTTCACATTTGTAGAAATTCTGGGTCACCCTCTTCCCGTTTATTGATCCCTCTCTTAGTGGGCCACTTTTGATTCCACTTAATGCCATCATTTTAATTCATATTAAAGGGAACCGTGTGCATGCTCAAATTGTGCCATGTACTATAAACAAATAATACACAGACAAACACAGAGTATAAAAATGAACAATGGATGAATATAAAACATTATTTCTTTGGATGGGTGTATTTCCATAAATTTTGTAAGGTCTCATAAGTGAAGACAGAGAATTTGCAAGCTATGGCTAGCTTGTAAGAATTATTTTTTTAAAAAAATGATAGTTAAAAAAATGGCAGTCAGTGGGTGATATCAAGAAGTGTTATGGGTCCTATAACACCCATCAACACTGTGCTGTGAACTATTGCACTAATGTAAACTGATGGCAATAACAAGAGGTCTTTGCTACTATGTATACATAGAAGTTGAATTTGTTCCTACAAGATTTTGAACATGAATTTAAAGACCTTTTTCGATTCTGCCATTTATAATAATTAAAAAGGGCAGCTTCCAAATTGTTTTTTCTCAAGAAAGCTCCAGAGCTCTTCAGAAAGCAATTTCTCGTCCTTTTGTGTATGTGTGTGTGTGTGTGTGCGTGTATGTATCACTTCAGAATACATACCCATGTGTTTTTTACATTAAAAAGCAAAACAAATTAAATCACAGACATCAGCCCTGTATTAATGGGATAAACCTAGGCAGAGCTGAATATTTGTAAGAAGCATGGCAGTAAATATTTGTGATATTTAGCTTAGCTATAAAAGAGAGGTAACAAGTTTTGAATGCTTGTATACAGCATAAGTTGTAACTTCTGTCTGGGAATAAGTTGGGTCTACTAGTAGTACACTATTCATTTTTTATTTTTTTAATATTTTATTTTATTTATTTTATTTATTTTATTTTATTTATTTAGAAAATTTATATTACCACTTACTCACAAATGGCAACTAAAGGTGGCTTATAAGGATATAAAAACACCATATAAAGAAATAAAAGAGGCTTAGAGTGCAGTACTGCAGGCTACTTCAGTTGACTGCTAGCTGCAGTTCAGCAGTTCAAATTTCACTGGTTGACTCAGCCTTCCATCCTTCCAAGGTGGGTAAAATGAAGACCCAGATTGTTGGGGGCAATATGCTGACGCTGTAAACCACTTAGAGAGGGCTGTAAAAGCACTGTGAAGCGGTATATAAGTCTAAGTGCTATTGCTGTTGCTATAAAAATAATAAAAAGAAAAATAATAAAATAATAACTGCCAACCCCACTCCCCTCACCCTGGCAAGAACACACATTTCATGCTAGCCATTTAATGGCGTCCATACCGCTCTGGCAGAACCATGTCTTCAGGGCCTTCCGAAAGAGTATGAGAGTGGAGGCCAGTCTAATCTCTGAGGTGGGGAGAATGATGTTCCAGAGAGAGGGAGTCGTCACAGAGAAGGCCCTTCTTCTGGGTCCTGCCAGATGTATCTCCTTAGGGGACGGGACCCGCAACATTCCTAGCCTCCCTACTCTAGTGGGTCAGGTAGAGGTGACCGGCAAGAGATGGTCCCTCAGATAACCTGGTCTCAAGCCATGAAGGGCTTTAAAAGTGAGAAACAGCACCTTGAATTACACCTGGAAGCAAATTGGCAACCAATGCAGTTTTCACAGGAGAAGTGATACATGTGCACACTGAAGTCTGTACAAAACCATGTGGGCAGCTGCATTTTGCACCAATTGATGCTTCCGGATGCTTTTCAGGGGCAGCCCCATGTAGAGTGTGTTGCAATCATCAAGATGGGAGGTGACTAGGGCATGAGTGACCACGAGTAGGGATTGTTGGTCCAGGAAAGGGTATAACTGGAGCACAGCCCACAGTTGTGCAGAGGCCCTTCTGGCCATGACTGCCACCTGCTTCTTGCCAAGGAGCAGCTCTTTTTAAGCTTTTGGTTCTCACAATTGGGCTGGTGATGGAATGTTCCCATTTATTATCCTGGGGGAATTAGTCTCCATGCTCTGGGGATGGAATGGCCCAGGGGTGAAATTCTACCGGTTTGCTCCAGTTTGGACAGACCAGTAGTGATAAAAACTACTGGTTTGGGTGAACTGGTAGTTTAAAAAAAGCTACCGGTTCAGGTGAACTGGTAGTTTAAAAAGCTACCGGTTCCTACGAACCGGTATTTCCAACGATCTGGTGTGCTGATAAGTTTAGCTTTGCTAGAAAGCAGGAAATCCTGCTTTCTAGTGAAGCTAAATCATGCGGCACAGCTGATCCCCCCCTCACTGTTCTACTTACCTTCCCAAGCCTTCTTTTGGTGTGCACTGTGCATGCGTGGCCAGCGAACCAGTAACAAACCAGTTCAGATTTCACCAGTGGAATGGCCTCCGTCTGGAAGTCTTAGGTCAACACATGCAATTTGTCACATGTACCTAGTTGCACCAGGTGCAATTGCACCAGGTGCAATTTGGACCTGATATTTTCCTCAAAGGAGTCAACATAATTTGTAGGGAGTGGACACTATCACCAGTTCTTTACTTTGGATGGAATGCTTTCTGGACCACATGCATATTGTTGCTACCCTTGACTTCTGCAGAGGTAGAGAACTAGATGGTTCACTGAAGAGGCCCAAGACATGAACCACTGAAGAAGCACCTAGAGGGACAGTGAGCATGGAAGTACATGATTGTACAAAGAGAAACGAGTGAGCATGGGGATACATAATTTGCACATCCATGTTTAGATGAATATCTTTTTAAAACTTGATTACAAGATTTAAAATGATTACACAGTTTTTAAATGTGTCAGAACAATTTCAAGAACCTGCAGGATATATTGAAGTCAATCAGACAGAGAGAGAGAGAGAGAGGAAAAAACACATAAAATAAAACTAACTGGCTTCTTGAACAGCTGATAGCAAAGAATAACAGAATAACAGAGTTGGAAGGCACTTTCCAACTCTGTT
>JANHZT010004950.1:706757-721722 GCA_032468215.1 Stegonotus admiraltiensis
ATGGTTTTAATTTTTGTATTATATGTATTTATCTGGCTGTTCACCGCCCTGAGTCCCATTGGGAGAAGGGCGGTATAAATATTTAAATAATAAATAAATAATAAATGCATAAATATAATACAAGTAAAAGTAAAGTAATGTACCCCATTTAAAATAAAATTATGCACATTTGTAAAAAAGGAGGACTTTCTATTTGTTCTTCCGCTGAGACCAGAGAGGATTCTCCCCTATTAGACCACTCTTCTTTCTCAGTTCAAATCACCATCGATGCCAACAAGTCCACTTTCTGGCTGAAAGTGTGTCTGATGCAAATACAAATTAACCAAATCAGTGCAATTCTTGAACAGGAGTAAAAAGCGAGTTTTCAGCAACTGATATAAAACACATCAAAATATTCTTCCCAAGCCCAGCTGGCCAGTGATTCTGCTGAACATGTTAAACATAATAATTTGGAATTGCCTCTCAGGGAAATACAAGAAATGTTTCACAGATCCTCAAAAAAGGCTGGTTTTTCAAGTTAATCCTTTGGTTGCTGCCGACACGCTTTCATTTCCAAAATGAATAAAAGCTCTTTGGCATGTTTTCCTTTCCTATGATACAGAGACCAAAGCAAACTCATGCTAGAAGGAAGATCCGCATGGGGCAATTTCCGCCATGCTTTTTCTGCCTAAATCACTGGAGCAAAGAATAATTATGTATTTTTAGAATTCATTTCCTCTCTTGGGCATCTAGGTGCATTTTTCTTTCTCCACTGGACCTTTTCCTTGTTGCATGCTTTTGATAAACATTGCATAAGAGAAAACTGATGCAGAAGACCCATAGTTAATGAATTACAAGAGAATTTTTTCCTTATATATCAACCAGCAACGACAGAGAACAGTCTTTGTTATATTCTTGTGCAATACTGTATGTCTTCAGTGGATACCATAAAGAAACCACTGATCTTCTGTAACAATCTCTGTGGCAAGTGATCCCATGGCTCTTGTTAGTCATGCATCCCTAATCTGAAATCTGCTAGGCAGCTGGTTATGCCACAGCTGAGTATTGATCAAGGTAGTAACTTCACGAAGTGCTGTTTTTCAAAGTACTAACGTCTTTGTCAATAACTGTCTCATCTGTAAAATAAAGGTTTAGTTAGTGAGAAGAATTCTGAGTTTTGGACAGGGATGGGGAATAGACTTACGTTCAATCCTGTCAAAACTGAGTGGCTGTTGGGGGGCCCATTCTGAGTTGGGGGCCCCAATCCTTGGGATATTTCATCTTTAGTCGTGGATGGGGTTGCACTTGCCCACACAAGACTGACATACAATATGGGAGTCATCTTGGATTTGCAGCCCCTGCTTGAAGAGCAGGAGGCAGCTAGGTTCAAGACAGCCTTCGCACAAATTAATCAAATGTATCAGTTGTACCTGATCCTAGACTGGAGTCACTCATGCCTTAATTACCCCAAGAATGGACTACTGCTCTGTTCTTTACATGGGGCTGTCCTTGAAGGCCACTTGGAAGCTATCACTGGTCAGAATGGGTAATGTTTATAGTCATATCCAATTAATATATGCCAGTGACTCCATGTCAAGCTGAAAGGTATAATGCAGCACAGGGCTCTGTTGCAGGCTGTGCATTGTACGACGCACAAATCAACAGAAACCATTGTTCCTCTCTGTTTTGCATTGGTCAGATCATTATTAGAATATTGTGGCCAGTTTAGTGCACTGGAAGGACACAGACAAAATGGGACAGTAATCTAGAAAAGGGTTTTGTTTCAAGCTTCCTACTTTCTTCAGTAAATATTACATAGCTATAGCTCCCCAATTACTTTTGAGCTTGGTTGGGTAGTTCATTCCTGACTATATCTGAGAGTTTGGCTATGAGAAATAATTATTATCCTACTGATATTGAGACCGATGGAAATGGGTATGTATAGGAGCTTTCACTGTCCTATTGTCCTGTGGGAAGGATTTATATTATGGGAATTGCTATAATATTGCAATTATTATAGCAATTATTATAGCAAGAGGGGAGGGGGACAGGATCCAGTTAGAGGTTAGTGCTGTTTTAAGTGAGAAAATAGTACAAAGTGGATAAAGCTATGTCAGATACATAGATGGGGCTGGAACCTGAGGCTCTGGAGAATTTAGGAGAATTGTTTGTTTTTTTCTAATTGCATCAAGCTTAATTTTATGGCCTATATCATATATTTTCACATCCTTCTTGAGAGTGGCAGCACATTGTGACATCAGTTTTTGGCTGTTATGATCAAAGCAGGCTCCTGAGGCCATGTTATCCCTTGTCCACAATGGTATTTTTCTTTTTGAGTACAGTAGAACCTCTGGTCATGACCATAATTTGTTCCATAACTTTGGTCGCAAACCGATTTGGTCGTGACCCAAACCTAATTTTGGAAATTTGGCACTTGCCCAAAAAAAAAAAAAAAATTGGCACAGAAGGGGAAATCAGCTGCAAAAAAAAAAAATTGGGTGAATTTTTTGGTCAGAACCCGATTTGGTCATGGTCAGAAGGGTTTGTGACCAAAGGTTCTACTGTACAACCTTCTATGGGAATATAGACCCCCCCCCGCACTGAGAAGCTTTGTTCCTACAGTTTTTGCTTTAATGCCAGAAAGGGGATAGAGTTGTTAAATGTATACATAAGAGCGTGGGCCTGCATGTGCATGTGAGCAAGAAAAGACCTCAAACCTGAAACCTGCTAAAAATAAACATGCTGCTGTGGATTTCAGTTTTAAAGTACTAGATCATTTGGAACAGAAACATGTGGAGTCCTTAGTGCTCTCCAAGCTTGCTTGTTTGCTTGCTGATATTTCATTGCCCAACTAGATAACATAATAAGTACCAGTGAGAGTGTTATATTCTTCCTGTTTATTAATAAATAAAGATAAATAACAAATAATGCTTACAATCTTTCTTCACTTTTTCTTTGCTTTACCGAACTGTGAAGGTCATAAATGTGAGGATTGGTTGCAAAGTTGCTTTTTCATCACCGTTGTAACTGTGAATAGACACTAAACAAGATAGCCACTACACTAGGACAATCTGAACACACCTTTATATGTGCAAATCCAGAAACCAAGACTCTAAACACGCATAACAAATGACATCTTCTCTCAAAAATTCTCTGAATTCTACAGATGTCTCTTTGGGATCATAAGCTAAAACAACATCTAACAGGATACCTTGATCCAACGAATACACATGAAGTTTCTGAGTCTATTTCTTGCCTTACTGTTTTTCTTAAGCAATTAGGGAATCATTTGTGTTTGCACGAGTTGTTCCAATCAGCTGTTCTTCCATTCAGAAGAACAGAACGCAATTGTGAGAATTGGTAAATAAAATGTAGGGCATGTGAGACGAGAGACGATCTACTCTGTGGGTCCAAGGACATCTTTTGATCTTCACTGACCCATTCGTGAGAGTTTCCAGGTATTTGGGAGAGATTTCAGAGAAATTTGCTCAGTTATCAATTGTAGAATTATGAAAACGTTCAGGGTAAAAGCTGATTACCAATGGTCACCATCTGCTTTATGGGTCAAAAATCTCATCAAGCTAATGTGCCCTACTTCATTTTCCAGTTAAGCAATTAAGAGAGAGCTCCTTCTCATAATTGCTTGTGCTCTGTATAACCCGTGTACAATGAAGGTTGAAGGTGATGGAAGGGGACTAGGATGTCAAGTCTCATTCTACACGCATTCAGTAGATGCTCTCTATAGAAGCACAGAACTACAGAGAAGTTCTGAATGCAAAGGGGGAAACACAAGGCTCCCCCATTGCTCTGGCAGTGTATATAGGTGCATATAATTCTCTATATAATTTATTGAGGGACTGGTTAATCAGATCCATTTTATATCTACAGTCAGTCATTTATACGAATATTTTCCCTATAAATCAATATTGCCTTGGTTTCTCATTATTCTGCAAATACATGTGTGGGTTTTCATTATCCACAAATATATTTGCATTTCAATATCTATTTGCATGAATGTTTTTAAAAAGTATTTTCTTGCAGAACACACATTTCTAAATGTATGCTGATACCTTTTATGAGTGAGGAATTGCAACAGAACATATGCAAACATCAGTAAATGTTTATTTCATTTTTCAACACTTGGCATGCTTTTTGAAGCAAATAGACTCTCTCTCTTTCTCTCTCTCAACTGGTATCTCCAAGCTTAACTCCATTCTCTGAGTCATTTTCATTCTTCCTCACCCCGTGTTATCTCTCCCTCTCTTCATTGTACTTCTGTAACTTCATGGTGTGTGAGCACTTTCACTGTGAAAGGCAAAAGTCAAAAACTTGTGGAAGCTGTGCAAGGCATCTTAAAGCAGTGACTGAAAATGGAGTCACTTTTGTCCACTCTTCTCCATTCCACTGAGAAAGGTAACAGAGCAATAGCATGAGAAGACCTCCTAAAAGAGCAGTACAAAGGAAGATCTTCTCTTGTAAACTTCAGATAGCTTGAAACAGTAGCTCACAATGGAAGTATCTGAAGCTCCTACCAGACTGAGCAGGGTAGAGATTTAAAGGAGGGCTCCAGCCAGATTGGACTATGTTGTAGCTTGACATCTTCCCTGCTTCCTACCGAACCTGGTCTACTAGTTGAATTGGTGGTATAGGAAGTAGAGGTTGAAGACTCCGAATGCCTTGGTGGAAGATATTTCTTGGAATCTTAGATTATCTAATTAAGATACTAGAGTGAATATATACACTAATATATGAAAGTGGGGCATACAATTCCAATTATATGCATAATATACAGATTGTCAAGGAAAATATGTCATCACAAATGGAAACATATCACAACAGAAACATTGAAGGATTTAAAATTCTGTGCTTTCACCCTCCTTCAATATGAAACAGTATATGCTTTGCTATATTTAGCACTCCAGGAGTAAATCCAAATTCAGACATCGTAACTGAGAACAACATCTGACTAATACTGAATAAGTTATGATGGAGCTTCCCACAGCTATGTAAGACCCCTTTTTTTCAAAGTTCTGACTGCCACACCAACACCTTCAGTGATCACATGATCATATTTGGGTACTTGGCAATTAGTTCTCATTCATGGTCATTTTCAGCAAGTGACAATCATGTATCTGCAACTTTTAGCATTTTTTGGGTCAGTTTCCGATGTTTAAATACATTTTTTGGCACAAAAAAAACGCCTATTGGTGAAAATGGGTTTACTTGAAGACCATGTTGTTTGCTTAATCACCATGGTGTTCATTTAACAACTGCCACAAAAGTTGTAAAATTGGGTGCGGTCCTGTGGTGACCCACTTAATGACTGCAACAACCTGCAACTATAATTCTGGGCCCAACTGCAATTGTTAGTCTAGGCCCGTGATGGCTAACCTTTTTGCCATCGTGTGCCAGGAAGGCGGGTGGGGTGGGGTGGGGTCGCACGTGCGTGCATGTGCCCACACCCATAAGTCTATGCACCCCGCCCCTGTGCATGCTCGTGTGACCCCCCGCTGCTCCTGGCATGCGATGGCCTGGTAGGCCCATTTCTCTCTCTTTCACCTGGCTCCAGAGCCTCTCTAGGTGGGACCAGAAGTTGGCAAATGGGACGTTTTTGGCCTCCGGGGGGACCTCCGGGGCATGGGTGGGGAAGACCGTTTTCACCCTCCCCAGACTCCTAGAAAGGCTCTGGAGCCAGGTGAGAGAGAAAAATGGGCCTTCCCCACCACCCCGAGGCCCTCTGTGTGTGCCATAGGTTCGCCATCATGGGTCTAGGCCTACCTGTACAGGTTGTGTAATCAATAATAATTTCTCTTTTACTTTTGTTCCTAGATGTGCTACATTTTCTTTATGTTAGTATTTTATGGACATTCAGCATGAATAGAAAGAAGCCATTTTACTTTTAAAAAAATCAATCATGTTAGCTGGGCTGTTGTTTGCCTTGCCCTGTACTATCTCTTCCAAGTGGCTGAAGCTATTCAAGCTATTCCAGCTTTGCTATCCACAAATCTTGTAATTAAGCCATGCAATATATATGTTTACAGGTGACCATGACCCATCCTTGCCCTTTTTGAAATTTGTGGTATAGCACAGAATAGTAAGCCCTTTGGTATATCTGGCTTTTCTGAAGACGAATTCCTAATATTAAATAAAGGTATTGATTCATTTTAAGCATTTCTAAAACACTCTTCATCTCAACAGATTCCCAAGAAGTACACAATAAAAAAATCAATGTAATAAAACAATATAATCATCAAAACCTTAGAAGCAATGAAATGTAACACTGAAAATAGAGGCAATAAAAACAATTTAAAATGTCTGGAACTATGAGACATCTTGATTTGGCATCAAAAAACTCCACAGTGTTGGTGCTTCTTGATCTTCCTTATGGAAAGTGTTGCACTACCTGGATCCCAATATCTCCTACCTTTTTTGTTTTTGCAATTTATTCCTAATTCATTATGTCACTCTGTAAATGTAGGTAAAGGTAAAGGAGTCCCAGCAGATTTTATATTCTGCTAGTCCAGGGGTGTCAAACTCAATTTCATTAAGGGCCTCATCAGGGTTGTGTTTGACCTCGGGAGACTGAGTGGGCATGGCAGGGGTGGGCGTGACCAGCTCGATGTCCTGCAGCCCTCTGCCAGTGAAAACAGAGCTCAGGAGGGCCGTGCATGGCCCTCCCAAGCTCCATTTTTGCTGGCAGAAACACCATGGGCCAGTCCTTCGCTATTTCCAGGGTGGCCCCACAGGCCAGATCTAAGCACCCCATGGGCTGGATCCGGCCCACGGGCCTTGAGTTTGATACTTCTGTGCAAGTCATTGCTGGAGCGGGAGTGGTGCTGATCTCCATTTCAAGACCATTTCAAGGCCATTGAGCCAGCACTGTCCAAAGAGATTTCCATTGTCATGTCGCCAGCATGGCAACACAGAGTGTGGTCACCTTCCCACCAAAGTGGTATCTATTTATCTACTTGCATTGTATGCTAGATTGGCAGGAGCTGGGGTGAAAACAGGAGCTCACCCCATCGTGTGATACTCTGGGCTGCCGGCTTCCCAGCTGACAAGCCTAGCATCTTAACTGCTGAGCCATCACACCACCCCCTTAAATGCAGGTAAGTTTCATAAAATTGCTAGTGTGCAACTGAGTGTTTTGGTTATTCTGTCTTTGTTTCCATTATGTTCAGTTCAGTAGATTCTGCAACAAATACAGGCTTCTAAAGCAAATCATTCCAAAATATCCAAAAAAATATTGGTTGATGACGAGGCTGCAGTGATAATCAGAAAGTCAGTTCCTGTTATGGTGAAATCTAACGTGCAATGAACTTGGTGCAAATTTTTTTTTGTTAATAAAACTGTGTATAATTATTGCTGGAATAGAACCAACGGTAACATGGAGATCTGTGTTAGCTAACTGAGAGATTCAATTTAATTTTGTATAAATCTGAATTTTAAATGCACTATGTTTTAATCCATACATGTTTGTGGAAACCAAAATTTAAAAATAGAACTTTTTGAAACTGCTACTAATTTTTTAAAATTAGACAAGACAGCAAAATGCCTCTTCTGACAATGAAATCTAACATCAGTAATGACACAGTCAAGAGGAAAGACGGCCAATGTGGTGTGATGGTTAATACACCAAGCTAGAAACACGGAGACCATGAGTTCTAGTGCCACCTTAGGTAGAAAGCCAGATGGGTAGGTAGGTACCTTGGGCCAGATATTCTCTATCAGCCATAAGAAGCAGGCAGTGGCAAACCACTCTGAAATCTGAGATAAATCTGCAATTCTGAAGGCATAAAAGGGCTGCTTTTCAAAGAAGCCTGGGGCAAAGCAGTATCAAAATATTAGGCATCTTTTCAGAGGTAAACAGCATGATCTGCAAATAATACAGTAAATGTTGTATCATCAGAACCCTTTTGTAATTCAATCAAGCAGAAAGAACCAGCAGTTCCAAATTTAAGCTATTTCACAGTACTTGTTAGCCTTTCCTCCAGCTGAATTTCCAGCAAGTCAGTTGTACAAGATTTCTGAGATGGACAAAAAAGTATAAAAAGAACAGAACTAAACACCAACATTACCTCACTATTACCATACTTTACAAGGAAAATAATAGAGACAGATAAGGCTAACATTCTCATATTTTAGAATGAATCTGATAAAGGGATAAAGTCAGGGCAGGTGAAAAAGATCTAGACCAAGATGCTGTATCTGCATCTATTCATGGGGCTCCCATTCCTTCCCTCTTCCACCATGGAGGAAGCCAGGCCATAGGAGAGCTTTAATATCACATTTGGCACCCATAATTTTGACAGCTTACCCGGTGCACAATGAAGCCAAATAGTATAATATCAAATTTGTTACCTCACTTTGTTCCACCTTATAGATTGCTTCAATATACCCTTTACAGCTGTCTGATTCCTACAAATAATATATACAACTTCATCTGTTGATTGCCTAGTATTTATAGTGGGTCTTGTACTAGCCACTCGGCTCTACACAAACGTATATATAGAACAATAAGGAACAGACTCTGATATGTTACACACACACACACACAGAGGGAGGGAGGGGGAGAGAGAGAGAGCGAGAGAGAGAGAGAGCGCGCGCGCATGGTAGTATTTCAGAAGCAGTATCTAAATATATATCCATTTAAAAACCGTATTCCAGGTGTGGTTTTAGAAAAGAAAACAACTAAGTTTTTAATTTGGACACTTCCAAGGTTATGTTTGAGCATACATCCAGGACAGCACACATGTATGTGCACGCACACACTCGGTTTGATTCATTTTTTTAATCAATAGAAAAATTCAGTGGGAACCAATGGGCGTCTCTTGCTTTGTCTAAATTATACCCTTTTTTAAAGGAAAAAAAAATGGTACCCGTTTTTACCTGTGCTATGGGAAGAAGCAAGCTACAATCTATGTTTTGAAGGGATTCATGCCTGCTGGATTTTCTCAGCATGCTGTCACAGATTTACTTTTACTGTTTCTTCAGGATCTAAGTGGAAACAATAGAATCAAGTACATTTCTGTGATAATCAAAACAAATTGTAAACAAATGAACTGTGAATCTTGGTCACTGGGGGTATTATATTATTGACCTGGCAATATTATTATTACGACATTTAATACATTGCTCTGTGCTAAGTGCCTTGATTCAACAAGGCTAGAATATGAGACCCCAGAGAAGATTAACAATAACCCATTCCTTTAGCTATTTCCAAAATAGATTTTGTGTCATTCATAATGTTGCTACCAAATCTAGATACCAAATCTGCCAGGGGTAGAAATAAATATACCAGCCCATCAGGAGAGAGCGATTTGCAACTCAGATGACGCTCAGAATCAATATAAAAATGTTTTTTTAAAAATGGACTGGGGCTAAGGATGCTTTTAGATGCAGGGTATCTAGTGTTCTAGTAATCAAAAGGTATTCTGTAACTATGCCATCATTTTCCCTTTAATGGTCTATTTGTTGTATGGAACAGCAGTGTTACACAGTGGAGAGAGACTATGGGTGAGAAACTCTAAAGGGAGGGATATAAATTTTAAAAAATGTCCGGGACTGGTGCTTGCATCAAAGAAAATCAAAGTTTTAGTTATGAAATCACCCGATGATAAGAAATCAAAGTTATTCAGCCTTTCTGCAACTAACAATCTGAAGCTTCTCTTCTCCGAATGAAGGCAAATATGCATGTCCTGGGATAATGTTGCAGGATGCGTAGAGAACATTTTGGAGAGAAAGCAGTTAAGTTCACTGAGGATGGGCTCCAGCAAGAGTCTGAACGTTCAGAAGAATAAAGTTCTAGTTCAGATGACTGACTGAGATTGGATCCTTGCTTTTCTCTACTATGGATGAAGAGCGAGACAAATTGGAATCCGAACCACATTGGTCAGAATCAAAAGAGAACTGAATTGAGACAGGAAAAAAGTGATGAAAGCTCTGAGAATATTATACTCAGTAGAATGCTTGTTACACAGAGACGTTTAAAGAAAGGCTCTCATACAAGGGAAAGAGGTACAAGACCCTTCTGCCAACTATCCCTACATTTATTCTCCAGTGGTCAATAGATACAAGCAACACTGAATTCTAACAGCTGGTAAATTAAAAAAAAGGAATGGGGAGGAATAAGAACTGGTAAAAAACAAACAAAAAGAACAACAGGGCTTGAGACAGACTGTTTTTAAAACTCTGTGAAATAATTATGCCAGGCTGATTGCCTAGGAAAATTCTTACTTGAAAGCAACTCATCCCTGTATCTCATTTGTCATAACAGACAATATTGCTTCACTTCCTTTGGAATGGGATGCCAAATAGGAGAATATGGATTCTGTATTAGTTTTCCTTCTTCCCGAGGTATCATAATTGTAGAACAGATGGTGAGAAACACACCTTTTTATCCAAGTCAATAGAAGTATACTTGTGCTCATTCATCTGTCTCTTTCTCAACTGGTCTGTTAAAGAAACACTTTTTAAAAAAATGCTATAGGGTTTTCCCTTCTGGCATCTGCACATATGGGGAAAGATTTAGCACATGTCTATCTGAATAAGAATTACTGCAGAAGTTCATGTGTGCTGTTAGAGATCTCGGGAAGCTGTTATCAATCACAAACAGATAAACTGGACAAACAAACAGGAGAACCAGTTTGGTCTAGTGGTTAAGGCACCGGCTTAGAAAGCAGGAGAAAATGAGTTCAAGTCCCGCCTTGACCATGAAAGCCAGCTGGGTGAAGTTTGGCAATTCACACTCTCTCTCTCTCAGTCCAGCCCAACTCACAGGGTTGTTGTTGTGGAGAAAATAGAACATCCTTTAACAGGCCACTCAAAAGCCAAATACAGTCCTCCGCTTAGACAAAGATACGTAAGCGTGACATATAAAGCCTGTTGAATTTTGAACGAAACCCCTTAGTGCTGTTGGAAATGAGGAAATATTCATGAATGCTCATTGGTCATTGATCAAATGTATCTTATCAGAGAGAAACAACTGGAAAATGGGTAGCTTATTTTTCTTTGAAGGGGGAGCACATCTTCTCTCGCAGCACCTAAATTCTGGCAGACCTTGTTATATTTTCAGAAGCAGGTCAAGCCTGTGGTTTCTTGGTGGTGCCTTTCAAAACAGTGTTTCCTGAGAAGCTGTGGTAATTGTTTCCTGATTTGGTTATTCTCACCAAAAATATTTCTTTATTCCTCTGGGAATAAATTAAAACAGCTTAGTCAACACATCGTAATTAGTTCAGAGAAACAATAAGAGGATCTCAAGAAACTGCCTAAACTTTCTAGTCGGTGTGCTTACTCTTGCAGAACCCCTTGCATAAAAGTTTTGAGTTGGCTTGGCAAAGAAGATGCAAGAGAATAATGCTAATAAAATTCTGAGCGTCTATCCTACTCACCATGGCTGGAAGCCCGCCTGCTAATGACAGCCGAAGTAGTGCATTGGATCTGGCTGTGAGCTAAAAGCTTAAGGATGGCTGTTATGAATAAGCTCGCATTACAAAACCCTTCGCAGATGAAGAATGCTCTTTTGTAGTTTAGAACACTGCATCTAACTCTTGGGTCCTGACATCCTACAGTGAAGGAGAATGGGATGTCCAGAGGAGCCCTTTATTCAGCTAATTTGCTGACTGGCAGCTTCTCTTGTTGGCAAGTGCTAATCTTACTCTCCAGTGCTCCCAGCCACAATTGCTCCTTTGTTTATTACAGTTATTATCCTTGTTTAAAGAAGGGAGGGGAGTTAGTATATGCCTGGTGCCATTTATACACCAGTTGCCACACCTTGCTATTTCCTGCTCTCTGTCTCCCTCATATCAGCAATTGTTCTTCATATGTTTCATTTGTTAATGGGTGGGCTGGCACTGCACTAGGATGTGATTATTTCTGGGTTATTTTACACAAATTATTCTATTTTTTGGAAAGGGTTTGCCAGAGAGTTTGGAGAACTTTTGAAATTTAATAAAACAGCCTCCGTCCACTCATTTGTTTCCCCAGAAGTCATCACTTCTGGAACAAAGGAACTTCTATCAAGCAACTCTACTTCCCCTACCTGTTTATTGAATTCTCCTCTGCTCAGCCTGAATATACAATATGTAGTCCTCAACTTACAATCACGATTAAGCCCAACATTTCTGCTGGTAAGTGAGACAGTTGTTAAGCGAAATTTGCTCCATTTTACGACCTTTTTTGTCCCAGTTGTTAAGTGAATCACTGCAGTTGTTTGCAAAATGACCCTGGATCACTGCAGCCATTATAAATATGAACTAGTTGCCAAGCATCCGAATATTGATCATGGGGATGCTGAATATTGATCATGTGATCGGGGGGGTGCTGAATATTGATCACGTGATCAGGGGGATGCTGAATATTGAGCACGTGATCAGGGGGATGCTGAATATTGAGCACGTGATCAGGGGGGATGCTGAATATTGAGCACGTGATCAGGGGGATGCTGTTTTTATATATAATATAAAAACTGTTAGGCCCACAGAAATCGAAGTCCAATTCTATATTCATACATTGGCACCCACAGATACTTCAATACAATCAATACTGTAACTGAGATCCAAATAAGTCCTTATGAAGTCAGAAGAAGTTATTTGGGTCTCAGTTACAGGTAAGCACCTGTAGGTGCCGATTGTATAAATATAGAAAAGCCTGAATTGCTTAAGGAACCAATTATTGCTAAATGTTGATAAATCCCTGTATTCTCTGTTTTTTCTTTGCAACATTTTTTGATTTGTTTTTTAGACCTGACCTTGAGTTTCTTTTTCAGTCTGGCTCTGGATTTCACTTAACCCCTTGGTCCTGAAAACAGGTTTTCATCCCATCAGGTGGCTACTCACAAGCAAACTGAGATACAGATTGGATAGCTTTGATTATTATTATTGTGTAGTAATAGAATATTTAGAATTCTTAAGTAGCCTGATGGCTTTTCTTAGCTCTTATCTTATACTGTGTGTCACATATTCACCATCAGAAGAGATGGGAAGAGCAAAATTAGTTTTAAAAGCTTTTCAGTAACAGAACAGATTAAAGAAGGGTGACACATTGGAATATAATAGACAGCTATTGCACCTGAATAAAGTTTGTTGATTACTTCCCAAAAATTCAAAATACTTTAGAACCAAATTTCTTATTCTACTTAAACTAACTTTATAAACATATATTGTCTGGAAAAATATTTTCAAAAAATAAATTATTTTAGAAAATTTTTATGGGAATCTTTGATTTGAGAATAGCTTTACAGAAAATGCAATTATCAGTTAGTGAAGAAGGATCTGGTTTTCCAAATCTGGAATACATCATAATAGTTACCTATTGTCAATGATTAAATACTAGAAGCCAACAATTGGTGTTTATTTTTCTTAATTGGGCAACTTTGGAATATACTTATATAAGCACTTTAGGTCAGGTGGACAATATTAGGATCTGAATACTGAATACTAAAGCTCTAGTGACTCTGGAAACAATTACATCAATTAAAAGAATTCTAATCTAATTCTAATTCTAATTAGAAAATTATGGCATGTAATGAGAAATAAAAATATTTCAGCTTTTTTCCTCACACAATTTTAAAAATTGGGGAAAATTAAAAATATGGAAAAACGATGAAAGCAGAGATATTTACTTTGGATCAATTGGCAGATTTAAAAGATACTAGAACACCTTCTTAAATCGTTTGAAACTAAAAAACGTACTAATAGTCTTTATAGATATTTGTTATCAATAAATAAATTTAATACTGAGATGCCAAAAGAATTAATGGAATAAAGAATTAGAGGTTCCTATCTGGCCTAGAAAATGGGAGTTGATTTAATTTCTATAGCAACAGTCAATGGATCTCAAATTATGATTTATACAATGAAAAATAATTAGAATTTTTTGGACTCGTATGTTTATATAGAAAATAACTGTCAAAAACAGTATTTTGTTGGAATAATACTTCCAAGTTTTTGGAAGAAAATATTGGATTATATAAAAATGGGAGAAAAGCTAAAATTTTCAGATGATAATATTCTTTTGAACTACTTACTTGGTACTTGGAATTTGACAATCAAACAACATAAATGTCTGTGCCCTTGTTATACCCAAAAGATTGATACTGCAGCAATGAAAGATCATGTTTGGGACTTTGGCCCCTTTCATTCAATGGATTGAATCCCATATTGCAATTGACACCTATGAGCAGATTGCCTATAGATACAAATTTTCAATGGATAAAGATAATGAAATATGGGCCTTATTTATATAAAATACGAATTATAGTTACATAATTGTATTAGCAGTATTTTGAGAATTTTTCTCAAGAGTATCTGGTGTAAGGTTTATCAACATGTTTGTTGCCCTTCTTTTAGAATACCTTGTAAAGGAGTTACGGACCCTGCTAACTTATTAAAATAATTGGTTTAAAATTATAATTCCAAAATTCAGATTACCCAGCTGATTGCCTAGCTCTTCATTCCTAGTTTTTCCTTATCACTGCCCAACTATCAGCTTCCGAAATGCCACAAATCAAGAAGTGAGAAAGAAAAGCTTATTTTACCTGCCAGGAAGGTTAATAGAGTTCGTTTAGAGCAATAAAGGTTTGTAGTATTAGGCTAGCAAAGCTCTCATTATCTGTTGGAGGTAAAAGGGAGAAATGGTATGGATGTAGCAGACAGGTATTTTGTCCATTTCTCCAGAGTCAGGGAGAAAAAACCCCTAAATAAATGTGAATCATTCATTCTACAAACATTTCCTAGGTCACATTAAAATACTATATATTGTTCCCATTGCGACCATCAGGTAGGACTTGCTCAAAATGGACAATGTAATTTTAGTGCAAATATAAGAAATATTGGCACTTAAAAATAATGTGTATTACTGATCATGGAACAGATAATTAAACAATGATGCATATACAGAGCCCTGGTAGTAGTGGACTAAAACACTGTTATTAACATCTGCTGCTTGCAATTACTGCAAGTTCAAATCTCACCAGGCTCAAGGTCGA
>JANHZT010004951.1:62541-74816 GCA_032468215.1 Stegonotus admiraltiensis
AAGTCAGCTTATTGCCCCCCACAATCTGGGTCCTCATTTTACCCACCTTAGAAAGGATGGAAGGCTGAGTCAACCTTTATTGGCGAAAGCAGCCTTCCTAACCATAGAGATGTCAAAACGTTTAAATGTATTGTGATGCCACAACGCTAGATCCATTCTTTAGTATTTGCAATGCAGCTTCACACAAAAGTTCAAAGAGGTGGAATTTGCACCATGACATATGCTTCATCATGTTGCCCCCTTCCTGGAGGGCACCTCTGCCAAGAACCAAGGTGCTACAGCTACATCTCAGCAACGCCTGTCCCTCAAACACATCTGAGCTTTTCCTGTTCCTGAATGAGAGAGTCAAGGTGGAGGCCACTCAAGGACCACTGAGACCAGCCATCCCCACAGAAAAGCAGTGCAGCTGAGCCTCAGCCTCCCATGTCCCTGAGGTGGGGCACGGCTGGCCTTCCATTTCTTGGCACTAAGAAAGATTGGCAGCTTCCAAACTAGGGCCTCCCCCTGCTCTGCCCTTTGGGGAAGGAAGAGCCAGCAGGGCAGCTTAACCTTTGCCCCTTTTATTGGCAGCCCAGTTGCCCAAAGATTACCACAGACTTCAGGGCTCCCTGCAGCACCCAAGCAGATTCTCTTGCTAAGAAAGTTGCATAAAATCTGGCAAATACAAAGAACCATCCAACCTGAAGCCTGAGCCAACCTTGTTCATCTAATGTCCATGCAAACCTGCTGGGAGCCAGCAGGAGCCCTTTTGAAAGGAGAAGGCAAAGACAGCAACACTCAACCCCGGGGAAGCCTGAACGGCTGCTACGCCTTCTCCAGAGCTGCAGCAACTGCCTCCCATTTGCAAGCACTCATGCAGTTCAAAACCATCTCCGACCTCACCCCACCCCAAAGTCCTTGCCCCCAAAATGCAGTCTGGCAAGGGCCAGTCCATCCGTGAGCTCATGCTGAGCAAGCCCTGGGATGGAAAGGCAAGGCAGGCCCGCCTCTCTTTTAATTCATTAGGGCTGATGGCTCCCCAAACTGAGCTGAATAATGGATGAATTGGAGAATGCTTATAGGGTTCTGTGCATCTGGCAGGATGAGAGAATGATCCTTTACAGAGATGCAAACAGAGAAAGCCACCCCCAAAGGAGCTCTGAGCAAAGGTCGGCTATTTCAAACTGCATGTTTACACAGCACACTCGCCCACTCGACTCCAGTGCTTGTTGTTGGAAAGATATCCTATGGATCAGGAGACGGAGGAGAGTGTGGGGGATCTGGGCTGCAACAGCTGTGTGATCCTCTCAAGCAGGCACAAGCTACTGGAAACCCCTTTGGAACACAGGGGCCCCACCAAGCCATTCCTCCTGATGGCTGCCTCTGCCCTTACCTGCTCAAGAACCATTCCCCTCTTCCAAGAAACGAACATACTACACATCTGGCTCTCTATCCCCTTCCTTGGCTGGCTATTTAGCAAGGGAGGGGCCTTGCTCAGCCTGCAAGCAAACCAGGGTGCCATCTTTCAGAACGCCTGCCTAAACCCCCTAGTGCAAGGCTGATCCTCTCCAGGCATGGCCACGGACAGCTTTAGGGGGGCCATGTGCCAGTCCTGGTCCATCTGCTTGCCAGCCATGGAGCCTGTCAGAGGGACAGCCTCTATAGATAGCAGGCCTGCCACGGAAGGAGAGGCGTGAGAGTGCCAGGGAGGATTCCTACTTATGGCCACCCACCTTTCACAGTGACATGGACACTCTGGCTGATAGAGAGCTGCGGCTGAATGAGGACACTGCAAAGGTATTCTCCTTCGTCCATCCCCTTCTGGACATCCATCAGCTTGAGAGTGCCATTTTCAAAGACTACTTGTCGGTGGTTGTCCGGCAGGAGTAATGAGTCCTTGTACCACTTGATTGAGTAATATGGGTAGCCAATCACCCTGCAGTTGATGAAGGTGTCCCGGCCTGCCACAGCTGTGATGTTCTTCATGGCACGGATGCTGGGAGGGCCTGAAGCAGGGGAGGAGAAAAGGGCAGGCTAGGGCAGTTCAAGGAAAGGGTGGCTTTGCTCCCAAGGAGGAGGAATGTGGGAGGGGGCCCCCACCCATGCCCAGCAATAGTTCTGCCAAGCTGGCTTCCTTCAAGTGATTTCAAACACTCCAAGCGACTTGTCTACAGAGATTTGGTTGCTCCAAAGGTGGTTTTTCAAGAGGCACCTGGACTTTCTTTGCTTTGCTTGAAGATGTTTTGCTTCTCAGATGAGGAGCAAAATGTCTTCCTCAAGGAAAAAACAAAGTCCAGCTGCCTTTTGAAAAAGCACCTTTGGGACTCCAAGCAACGGCAAGCAACAACCCCGTCTTGCCAGTGGGCCATTTCATGAATGGTAGCCAGAGACTGAGTGCTTGTTGCCCTTCTGCTGAGTGAGAGCCAAAAGGCCGACCTCTCCCATGCCACAGGCTTCCAGGCACCCCACAAAGGAGTGTGGGGGAGGCATAGCAGATGTCCAAAAGAAATGCACGGAACACTGAACTGCACTGTAGGAACCTCGGGAAGGGCTTAAGATTTCCAGTTTTGCCAAGGGCTAGGCTGCAGAATGGCACTCTGCCCTGTCATTGGAAGGGAGTTCAGCTCCAACCCACCCTGCCTTTTCTGCACTCCCACCCAGGTTCGGTGGGGGCAACATTCCACCCACACTTTGCTTGGACATCTGAGATCTGCATTCTCCCCCAGCACCCTCTGCTCTGCCGAAAGGCATCCTATGGTGAAATTACACACAAAGGTAAGGGAACAAGGCAGAACAAACAGCACAACCAACCAGAAACAAAAACCAATGCAAGAAGAGCCTAAGCTGATATTGAAAAGTAGACAGGCACCTCTTACGTTTATTCGCGCTTGGTATTCGGCACTGCCCACCGAGTTCCGCGCAGTACATCGGTAGACTCCTCCATCCCTGATGTGTGGGCCCGTCACATTCATGTGGCTCACAGTGGTGCCATCGGACATGGTGTACTGGTTGGTGCGGTGGCTGCCATCTCTCTGGATGGGCTCATCGTCCAAGGACCAGGTGATGGTGGGGGGAGGGGCTCCCTTGGCTGCACACATCAGGGAGAACTGTTCACCAGGGTTCACCACTTTCTCACTGAAGGAGGAGACAATCCGGGGGGTTCCATCTAGGAGAGAGGCCACAGCAGAGATGTGGATCAACGCAATTGCTCTTTCCACACAAGCACATCTTCTTAATGATAGGAGGGCTGAAAAATGTTGAAACACCAAATTTCAAGCCCTAAATCTCAAAACATTCCCAAAAGCCTGGAAAGAGTAGGGCATAACTTTGTAGGCCCCTCAGCATTTTACAGAATAATTATCCTCCTGTCCTGGCAATTCATACTCTCTCTGACACAAAAGTGATTTTTTGTAGGAATACTATTCATTGTGAAATTACATTAGCCTTGCTGGCTTAATGGCCGCCCTGTTCAACACCTTCCAGTCCAATAATTCATTTCTTTCCTGTAGTAAATGAGAGTTAGTTCTCCTCCCTCCCTCTTTCTCTCTCTCCCTCT
Source organism: Stegonotus admiraltiensis (assembly GCA_032468215.1). Classification (NCBI taxonomy): domain Eukaryota; kingdom Metazoa; phylum Chordata; class Lepidosauria; order Squamata; family Colubridae; genus Stegonotus; species Stegonotus admiraltiensis. The sequence goes on from JANHZT010004951.1 coordinate 66,077, forward strand.
CCTCCCACTTGTCGTTGGAAACAGATCCCATGGATCAGGATGCGGAGGAGAATGGGGATCTGGGCTGCAACAGTTATGGGATCCTCTCAAACAAGTACAAGTTGCTGGAAACCCTTTTCAGGATCTCTCCTTCTTTGGAAACAACACAGAACTACATCGGGAGCCTAGAAGCCCCTCTTCAGGGTTGGATGCTCACCCTCCAAGACAATTACAGCAAAGTCCTGAGCTGTCTGGACCTTTCTGGTGGCAAAACACTGGTAGGCCCCTGAGTGGCTCTTTTGGGCAGCCGTGATGAGCAGCGTCTCATTGTGGATTCCCCGGATGGAGACGAAGTCATCTGGAACCACCAGCTCCGTATTGCGGAACCAACGGATGGAGTATTCCGGTGAGCCAGAAAGTGCACAAGAGAGGATAACAGTGCTTCCAATACCAGTCTTTAGCTTCTTTGGTGTGAGGGTGACCCGCAGTGGCTCTGTGAAAGACAAAGAGCACAACCAATTTCAAGACAGGAGGAAGATACCCACATAGGAACCATCCTTGTCTGGCCACCAGCAACCCAACCTCTCTTCCTAATCCCATCATCCATGGCTTGTCTGCAGGGATGTTAACACAGAGGTGAAGATGATCATCCTGACCCACAACAATTCCTGTGGGAATGCCTCTTGATTGGTCAGGTCTTTGAAAGCTTCGCTTCATTTTCCTCAGCTGCCTTACATGAAGACACCATATTCCTTAGATTGTCCACTATGACCCCAAGATCTTTTTCCTAGTTAGTTACAGACAGCCAATATCCCAACTGTATCTGTGAAGCTGAGGGGTTTTGCCCCACGGGCAATGTTATTTAAATAAGTTCTCTGACTTTAGTGGAAATGCATTTGTTCTTTAATTGGAGAATCACACAGAACATTCTGGAGCTCTTCAGAATAATTTTGGTTTTACATCCTGAATAAGTTCCATTTCATTCATAAATATGGGTAGGTTACTAGTCTCCCAAGCAGCCAGGTCCCCCAGGTGTACATCCTCTGTAAAAATATGGAAGATCTTGGAGCACATCCATGCTCTCTCTTCTTGTCCTCTTCCCTCTCTCTCCTAGTAAAAGAGTTTTCACACACAGCATCTGGTCTTCACCCACTCACCATAAGTCTTCACCCACTCACCAATTACTTCCAGGGTCCCAGTGACCTCAGCAGACCCAAAAGTGTTTGTGATTTCACAGATGTAGGTCCCACTGTCTTCCACACGCAAATCACTGATCATCAGGCCTGTGATACGCTTGGTCCATCGACTGTCAGCAGGCAGGGGCCTTCCATCCTTTACCCATCGGATGGCAGGATTTGGGTATCCAGAGGCAATGCATGGCAATTCCACTAGTTGCCCCACCTTTGCTTCCTGGTCCTGGAAGTTGTCTAGAATGGTTGGGATGGACTCTGCTGGGTCTGAGAACAGAGAAACAAATGGAATTCAGGTGGTGCAATCTCGCCCCAATCGTTAACCCTAACCCCAGTCCCAAATTCTATGAATGCAGTGCATTACAATGAAAGGTACTCTCAAACCCTTTTAAGAATTTATCTCTCCTCCTGAATTGGCTCCAATGTCTCTGCCAGGGATGGGCATCCATTTAAAGCTCTCACCCAGCAGAACTCAGAAGTAGAATCTTCCGAGTCTTCTCGCTGGCCCATGGCCATTTGGACAAATATTTAGGAACTGCTCCAGATGAGGGTGATACCAATAGGGGTGAAGCTGCTTCCGCTATCTCAAAGAATTGTGCAGGGCAGCTTTCCCAAGTTGCACAAAACAGTAAAAAAACAGGACGTAGAGCCCTCTCTACATCATGTCACTATGATGGAACACCATTTTTTTTTCTTTCTTTTACACAAACTATTTGTATGGGCACCCAAATCACACAATTCACCTCCAGCTGAGCAGCATGGGATTAAAAAAAACCAAGACAACAATAATTTTTAATCAGTAAATTGTTTTATGATGGGGTTTTAAATTAGAGCCAAATAATTTAATTCTTTTATATTGATTTTAAATTGTATATTGTTGTTTTTAATTGGCTATACACCGCCCTGAGTCCTTCGGGAGAAGGGCGGTATAGAAGTTAAATAAATAAATAAATAAATTATAAAAAGGCAGTACAATATGCAACAGATGAGCATAAAGGCCAACAAGGCAACATATTTAAAACCTTAAACCAATTTTAAATTTTTAAAAAATCGTTAAATTTATTTGCCCCTCCCCCCGCAACTCATTTTGAAATGACTCCTTTTTCCCAGGTGGGTTCATTCAATGTACTAGCCAAGAGCTTAAGAAGGAAAATCTACTTTTTAAAGACTTTAAAGGCCAGCAGGGCCAGACCATCAAAATCTTTTTTTTGGGGGGGGGGGTACTGTTTCAAAGAGCAGGTGCCAGTACAGAGAAGTCATCGGATGTGTCATCGGATGGTATTATTTTGTGAAAGGAATGCAAACTAGTCTTTCATATTAGTGGAATTGTGTTTGTTTGTTTGGTTTGCTTGTTTGTTTATTTAGTACGCCAACCATTTCACTATCCAAAGTAACTCTTGAGAGACACAATTGGAGACTGGGGTCTTGCCAGCCCAATGTAGCTCACAAAATAGAAATGTTACATGGGTATAACATGGTTTGCTCATAATTACCTGCACTGCTGCTTATTGAACCAACTGTGGGCCACCAGCTGGCTATTTGCGGATGTTGTAAGAGCAGAGAAATAATCATGCTTTGCCACTCATCGCCACAAGGTTATCCTTAATAAATATCTCAGCCATGCATAGATTCATTTCTTGTTTTCTGCCAGTCATCTCTGGAGCACCTCTGAAAACCAGAGTTTTCAGACTCCAGAAGCAGAGGTATGATCCGATCCAAAGTCATTGCCACTCCATCTTCCAGGAACAGACTAAGATGTATTAGTTAAACCATCAGAGTCTCAAGAACAAGCCCAGGTTCCCACTGGAATCTAACAGGACCTACCAAGTTCTTGAGATGGACCAATCAAACAGATCCTTCCTCCCTGTGTCAGGGAGTGTCTGCAAATAATTCTGTTGCCCATAGAGAATGATCTGACCACAACAAAGGAGGCCCCAGTTACATCCCCCAATACCAGATCACATCAGCATTGTCCCAAAACAAAAACAGGTGACCAAAATTTTGAGTTGGGCCTTCTGCAGCTTCGGCCAGTGGGAGATGAGAAGTTTGTTATTCAAGATATGTGATGAGAGGAGAACAATGTAACTCTGCGTGGGGGCAAAGGAATCAGGAGGACAAGAGCCCAGCACTTTCAAGAGCCCAGCACTTTAACAGATCTGCTCTCTGCAGGGATTTACTGAATGCTTCTTTTAGGCCTAGACAGTATGAGAAGAAGCCTCTTCCCCTCACCGGGCAGAGTGGAAAGACTGGCGCTGCTTGGCTAAGAACCCGCTCCAGGCTCTCCCCTCAGTAGGACCCCCACATCCATGAAGCTTCTGCTGCTAGGAAGCAAAAGGGGAGAAGGCTCAGGCTCAGGCTCAGCTAGGAGCAGTTTTTCCTCCGCTGCCCCAAACGTTCGCAGCAGCTGAAGGTTGAGTAGAAGGGCAGGCTCAACTGAGGAAGAAAGCCCTGTTTCTTAAAACTCAAGAACCACTGAAGGATTTTTGTACCATCCTGGTTGGTGGGAATATTTTTCCTTAGTTGCCCCAAGTTAGGTCTTCTTTCCATTTTGGGTGTTAAACTTCACTTAGTGCTAACCCCCACTCTTCTGGTCCAATATAGAAAACAGGCCGATGAAAACAGGCTCCCCTGACCAGCACTTAGACATCCTACCTTGTTTCACTGGGTAGGATTAACCAGAAGCCTCAGAGACACAGATAAAGATTAGAAAATGATCCTAGCTACAAACTAGCAGGGTACCTGGCTGCCTACTCCACTGGTTCAAATTCACACTACAAGAACTGTTTGAGCGCTGCTTGGTGGCTTTGAAACTAAACCAGAATCACAAAATGGAAAGATCCTAGAGATCAGCTGGTGCAACCCCCTCTTCAGTGAAGGAATCCGTTGTTGGCAGCTCCTCAGCCCCAAGAACTGCGGGCTCTCAGGCTGCTATTCCCATTGATAGTTCTTCAGAAAAAGCACCTTGCTGCTGTGAGCGGGCCTTTCTGTTCTGGAGGATTTCCTCCCACCAGCAGGGCTCCACAGAAGCCATGAACACTCCCCACAACCTTCCTGCCCCCCCCAATTCAGGAAAGCGTCCTTCAGTACCCACATGCCAACCATCCAAGCAAGCCAAAACTTAGCCCAACTCCCTGGCAAATGACCCAGCAAGACCTACCTGAGACAGACAAGCGGGCACCATTGCTCTGCCGCGTCTCCCCACTATACTTGTGCTTTGTAATGCATCTATAGGTGGACAGGGCGTCTTCCTTCTGGACGTCTGATATGTACAACCCACCATAGAAAGTAATGAAAAACCTATTTTCTGGAAGAGACAAAGAAAGAAAAGAGAACAATGTCAGAATGTTTAGGTCCCGGAAGACTAAAAGAATCTGTGCAAAAGGGAATCAGCAGCAACACAACAGAAGGAGACACCTTGCAGGCTCTAACCTCTTCCACTGGGAAGCAAAGAGCAGCAGAGTGCTTGAAAAGGCCAAGGACCAGCCTGCAAGGGGACTCCTGGTTCTCCTATTGGTAGGCTGGAAGTAGTCTGGTTAAGCCTCCAATTTAACACTCCTTACATATTGAGATGTCTTAAGACAGCTTTGGGACTACAACGAACATTCTGGTTAAGCCCCTATCAGGAAGAGAGAGCGACTTATACCTGTCTGCAATCTCATCCACACACTACGTGCGTCTGTGCAGATACAGAGTACAGGCACACGTTGGAGGTGAAATGCCAGCAATAAGGTGTGCTTCACTTACCCACAGCACAGTGTTGGCGGTAACACCAAGACTGCAAGGGGCCATCCACCAAGAGACCTTGGCGGAGAAGCCCTGCCAAGGAACGCAATGAAATGTAATTGGCATCAGAGGGAGGGGGGGTAAATTGCTCTGCAGCCTGCAGGGATGGGCTCCAGTTGTCCAGCCAATGCCCAGCCCATTGCTCGATACCAGTTTCTTCCCCAGGGCATCCCCAGCATTGGAGAGAAGCGTCCTGGCAAGGTCCTTTTCTCTAGAGGACCACACACCCATCATCCTTGGTACAAGCCATAGGTTGAAGTTCAAAGTCATCAGTCTGGAATGGGGGGAGGGTGGGTGGTGGAGAAGGGGGACAAAGAATCCAGATTCTCCCAGCTGCCTGCAAACCAACAGCCTGGAGCCTGTCTGCCTCAGAATTTGGGGGTGGGGGGGAGGCAGTTGCTATGGCAACAGGCAACCACTGCTTTGCAAATGGCTGCTCTCCCCTGTCCAATTTGTATGCACATTTAATTGATGGAGTAGCTTTTCAGAAGCATCAGCTCTTATATTCTGCAAGGAAGGAAAAGGCCTTGAGGGAAGGAGGCTGCACTAACAAAAAGCACGCTAAAGGATTCCCTACTCTGGGAAACATGGGGTGGGGGCAGATCCTCCCCAAAAGAAAGGAATATCTACAGCCAGAAGTCCCTTTAAGCCAACAGGCTGAAAAGAGAACCACTGGCTGAGCTCAGCCGCCAGTCCATGGGGGCCCTCAGACCCATTGTCCTGGGCCAATCTTTTCCTCCGGAGAGGGTGGGGAAGGAGGATCCTGGGCCACCTACTGCTTAGTGCTTAGGCTGGCCCCAAAGGGCCAGGGCGGGTTCATTGCCTCTGCCCCTTAGCAAGAGGGCATGTCCTGTGGCATCTCCAGGGATGGGCCTTCTCCCCAGCTGAATGAGTAGCCAGGACTACTGCTGGACTACCGGTCATTTCGTATAGGCTTAAGAAATGACACTCTTGATGAGAGCCATTTTCAAAACCCCGCCCAAGTGCATCTTGCCATGCTTTCATGGCTGACGGCCTGGTTAACAGCTCACCAAGTCAACTGGCTGGTTTCAACTGGCTGAACTATTTCAACTGAATCAAGCCATGGTGAGAGTTTTACCAGTTCAGTCCAACCACCACCAAATCCTGAATGACAAATACCAAGAAAGGAAGTTCCCATTCATAAAAATCGTTTTCCCACCAGGCTTGGGGGTTTCACTGTTCCTCAACCACCAGGCCTGCCTAAGCTGGCAGACTCCTGCCCTTAATCTCTTCTCTAAGTACAGCTCTATCTTTCCTGGTTAAAGGATTAACACCCATCCCTCATTCAACTATGGAAATGAGATTTTATTTCTAATTACATCGTAATAAAACTGGGAGCGCTCCCAGGGTTTTCGCCAAATGACTTGTAGACACTCTACAAGATTGGATCCTACTTGGCTGCATTGTAATAGCATTTTCTCTGACGTTCATTAGACATGCATGAAGGAGAGGGCTGAAGAATGGAATTGCATTTAAATGGATTTCGTGGGAAGGAGGGAGAAAGGGAAGGGGGAGGGGGAGGGGGAGGAGTTAACAGGGGCTGGGCTCATTGGAGGGCATCCTATCTGGCCCACCAACAAGCAACTCATGCCAGAGATCAGAACAGGCAAGACCAGATTTTGGTAAAATGCAGCTTTTATGCTGCAATTATTTTTGCATACAGTTAATTCATAAACTCTGTTGTTTACACTTTATGTCATCACTTCTCAGTGCTTCCTCCTTTCTTCCCTCTGCAATACTGTATTTTATCTGTAACTAGAATAACATTTCATGCACCCAACAGAGCGAAGCCTACCCCTGTGGCATAACAGATCAGTGGTTGTCTGAGTTGCCACATTCAAATACATTGCAAAGAAGCTAGCTAACTCCTCATTCACAGAACGGATGCAAACAGACACCACCTTTCAGCCCAAGCGGTTCCCATTCCCTTGGCAACCCTGACCCTCAATCTCAAACTTTCTAGGAGACGTCCAGTGTCCTAGGCACTCACAACCAATCCAGGTAGCCTTCCCTGACAAGCCCATCCTGTCTGAAGTCCCTGAAATAGAGGCTGCTGCCCTTTTCAGTGGGGCAAGGAAGGAAAATTACCATTTTTCCATGGCTTGTTGGGGCAGAATTGCCTCAAAGAGGCTCCAAAGAAACTGATAAGTGAAAGATGCCAGAGAAACAAACAGGAAGTTTTCTTTCCGGAATGTATGAAATTGGTATCTTTTGGTCGATACCAAATCCAAACAGATTAACAAATTAATAAAAGGCTAAAATCATTGACGGCAGCAGGAGAATGGACAGGCTGATCCAGTTGTACGGAACCTGGTCTATATCCGTCATTTGACTGTGAATCACCCAGATTCGAGATAAAATAGGCCAGCATGTAAATGATCATTTATGTCGTCTAGTGGCAGAGCAGGACATGCCCACGCCTTGGCTGAACTGGAACTGCTGTGCTGAGGCCTTCTCTGGCTACCCTCCACAACTACCACGCAGTGGCCGCAATTTTGCTCAGGATGGGTGCTAAGGGGTAGGGTTGGGTGGAGGGTGCAGGAAGTTCTTGAATAGGTATGGGCAGGCTATAAGATGGTGGAGAGTGAAACAGAATCTCTTATGAATTCTGTCTCCTTGCAACCAACCTCAGCAATTTAACCTCATTTTTGGAGAAGTGGATATCACTGCTGCTCTTCCATCACTCTCTGCTCTTTTTAGGAAAGGCACCAAGTTTGCCCCATGACAAAAATTAAACCTTTTTTTACAAGGGGTACAAGTCTAGCACAAAGGAACCATTTCCCAGAAAGCAATTTAGCAGGGGAGATGCAGGTTAGAAGGCTGCCCAGAGGAAAAGCAAAGTCCCCGTGGCAGGATTCAAAATCTGAGCAGTAGAGTGTGGGTTCTACATCTGCAGTTTGGAAAGAAACTCAGTTTTTTGGGGGAGAGGATGTTTCCACCGCTAAGGCAGAAGGCTCCCACCTCCCTCCACCGATTGCTGGCTAAGAGGCAAAGGGGAGATGCAGATCCATGCATGGCTGAGTCTGCTGTTTCCCAGATACCACAGTCTCCCATGTTTCTTCTTCCGGTTTGATTCTTTTTTCCACTAAAATGTAGAATTAATCACATTTCATGCTAATGAACAGAAAAAATCTGATCCAAGATGTGCAGAAGTTTGCATCTGAAAGCATGAAACAGGGAACAGAGTGGACTGGGCACAGTGGTCTCCCTCCCTCCCTCCCCACCCTCATTATACCCAGATTATTAAGCAAGTCTTCTTGGCTTGTCACTTCAGTTTCATCAACCTTGGGCAACTCCACTCCTGCTCCATCCCTAAGAATCTCTTTGAACTCTCCCAATATCTGGATTTTGCAATGCAGCACATCTCCACCCCGGACCAACCCAGGGATGCCCTTTCCGTGATGTCCCAGTGCCTGGAAGCGGGACGGGTCTGGATGGGCGGAAACAGGCTCAGACTCAACCCCTCCAAGACTGAGTGGCTGTGGATGCCAGCATCTCGATCTAGTATCCCCATCACTTCAGATGGGAGGGGAGTTGCTGACTTCCTCTGAAAGGGTTCGTAATCTTGGCGTCTTCCTTGATTCTAGGCTGTCCTTGGCGGATCACCTGACAGCCGTGACAAGGAGGGCTTTTGCACAGGTTCGCCTGGTGTGCCAGTTGCGCCCTTTCCTAGAGAGGGATGCCTTCCGCACAGTCACTCACGCTCTCATTATTTCTCGGCTGGATTACTGCAATGCCCTCTACATGGGGCTGCCCTTGGGGTGCAC
>JANHZT010004951.1:78899-91100 GCA_032468215.1 Stegonotus admiraltiensis
GGATCTAAATGCCATCTATAAAACATTTTATAAAAATTCTCTCTTAAATTTTGAGCTTGTGTAAATCTTACATTTCTGACCCATATCATTTCCCATGTTTCCATCATTATTGGATCGCCTATATTTTGAAAATTTTAAATTTAAAACTTTTTAGGATTGAGATAGTGAATAAATGGCACAAATAAATAATTAAAATATGTCTTCCATGAATTTAGTGCTCCCTTTTCAAAGCCACCCAAGTTACTACTCACCACCACAACTTGTAGAAACAACTCACAAGTTACTTTGGGATCTTCTACCAAATGGCAGCTCTGCCATTCTCCCAAGGCTTGCAAGGGCTGCCAATGACAGAGGAGAGGTCACCTTGCAAAAAAAGAGGAAGGATCCCGTCTGCAGCATCTCTGTCCCCAAGGAAAAATTCACCAGTTAGAATTCTGGAATTCCATCCCCACGGGGGCAGCGGGTCAGTGAGAGAGGAGCAGGATCTTCAGACACGCAATTCTGAATTGAGTTGAACTGAACCAAACCGGTCCAGCTGTTCATCGGCTCCACCCTTAATAAGTGCACAGAAAAAGCTGTGAAGCAAACCTCTACCATGCCATAAGGACTCTTTGACATATGTTAATCAATGAAAAATGATCATTAAAGCCCTATCCAGCTAACTGCTACTTAACCACATTATTCGATAGGAATGGGATCTGTCGATATGTGTTCCCCAAATACATGTACAGACAATTAAACAGAAACACAATTTTTAAAAATAATAATTTTTCCCTGCATTATTTGCTTTACGTTCAGTAGTGGATATCTGAGAAGTTGGCACTTTGGCTGCCCTTCATATGGGCTCAGATGAACAAAAGTCTTCTAATAGCATTAGCTATTCACAGAGACGTTTCTCCTTACCCAAGGATGCGAGGATTTCCCATGACTGCTGGGCTTCATCTCCCCTCCCTCCATTTCTAACGAAAGTTGAGCCCCTCCCTTGCAAACAGGCCATCAGCCTCTTGGGAAGAAGCTTCAAGCCTCTTTGGGAAGGGCAGGACGCTGGTGGACCTTTCCTGCCTGGCGCCCGTCATTTTTGAGTCAGGACAGTCTGCAAGGAGATACACATCCACTGTGTTCAAATGGTTGGCACAACCAACACTTCAAAGGAAGGTTTTTCAGGCTCTGGGTAATTATACTTGTAGGTTTGCAAATAATGACATAACCCAGTCACCTTACTGTGGATGATTTATTGCAAATAACAAAATGTTATTATACGGAAATTAGTCTCCACTCAAATGGAAGTCTGAGAAGAGTAGCTGGGAAGTCAATTTAATTATACCAGCAGTAATCCTATACCATACCCCCAAATAGCCAGCACCCACAAGTTTGGGACCACAGGGATCATAACATCTTGTCCAGGATAGAAGGAAGAGAAGAGTACCTGTTTGGGACAGCACCCCAAGAGCCGTGCACAAAGAATGACTCCGCACTGGGCACGCTCTCTGCTTGGCACAGGAAAAGATACCTTCAGGTCAGCAAACGATTGGCCTCAGATGGCAGCTCTGGAGGAACCCTGAGTGAAGGGGATAGGTTCCAGTGCCATAAGGTTCACCCAGTAGAAGATCCTGCCGGGTGTCCTCATTCGCCCTGGGTCCCAGGGCTCCAGGCGTAACCCAGAAGAGCAGCAGCAACACAGAACTTACCTGCTCTACGGTCATGGTTGTTATGCTCAGCTTTTATGGTCTTCTGCTCACAGTTCCATGAAAGGCACCCCGTACACAAACTAGAAGAGGACTTGGTGCAAGCCCCTTCTTCACTCGGGTGGGCTACATGAGGGCTTTGCCAGAAAGACGTTTTACAGAATGGGCAAGCTCCCTGAGCAATGAGACACAAACCCCTTTGGATTTGAAAAAGAAACCACTTGGACTATTCTTACTATTTACAGAATAGACCGTGTCCCTTGTTTAGCAATAATCACAAATTACTATTAACAGTGGGGTTTTTTCCTAGGTATTCCTAAAGCACATTATTAGCTATTAACTTCTTAATGATTGCTCACTGTGGTTGCTCCTAACTGATCTTAGTCTGTATCTTTTCCCTCCAATAGTGAAGAAGAGAAGCCACCTGGGAAGATGCTTGTCCTTGCGACTTCCTTAAAAGTGGGAAAAGGTGACTGAGGTACCCTAACCCTGCCATAATCCCAAGTGAAAAGAGACTCCAGCCCAGGTGTTCAGACCAGGAAGTGCCCTCCCCATGATTCTGTCCATCTCTTCAGTTTGATGCAAGTATGCCTTACTCACCTAAGGAAGACCTTCCTCTGGCCCAAAAGTGAAACAGCTGCTCAGAGCAAGGGGCAGAGGGAGAGCAGGCGGTCACCTACCTCTGGCGCACACCTTCCCTGGTCAGCTAACGGAGCCAGCATCCACCAGGGTCACTTGGCTGTACAACCAGTTTCCCTCTGCCACGAAAGAGTCATCCAGAGCGGTCCAGTACAGTCATGGAAGGATCTGCTGATCAGGATTCGGGACTGGACATGGGGCAATGCAGCTCCAGTCCAGAGGCAGCTCAGCCTAGACAGGTTGCCACCTGCCCCCGGAGGGTGAGCATAGCAGCAGCAACACCCTGGGGCTGCCTTCTCTTTCCCCAAGTGCCCCAGCCAGCAGAGGCCTGGCCACTGTGATGGGCAGTCACATGGATGAAGCCTCGTGGCTGGGCCGTGAAGCGGAAAAGGATTTACAGATGTAAGCCACATCTCAACAGGGCTTGGAACAAATCCCTGACACTCATCACCCCGCACAGCACAAATGGTCCAGCTCTCTCCAGCAGTGCGGAAAAGCAGCAGACGTTGTCTAGAGGTTCCTGTTCGCTGTTTTGGGCCTCTGTAACATGGGCAAGTATTGTACAGCAGGGGGGTGAAGAGTGGCAAGTATTTGCCATCAGGGACAAGTCATTTGCCTGTTACTCATCTGCAAGGATGGCAAGCTGGAAGCTGTCATCATCATGGGCACCAGGCAGTAAAAGTGGCCGGCACATGGGCACACTGTATTCGCACATTTGCTTTCCTCTGTACTAAAATGACAAGCGACCTAGAATAGCAAGGTGACGCAGGATGCCTAGAGGAAAGTACTGCTGAGATGGTCTCCAAGACCACCGACTCTGCCTCATAAGGGACTGAAAAGGCAAAGGAAGGAAAGAGCCACAGAAAGACAGGGCCAAGCTGGTAAGCATCTCACTGGGCCCAGGCACTGTGGGTCACAACATCAACCTCTTCCTATCCAGCAAAGGAACCTCATCAACTGCTGGCATCATGGTAGAATTTCGTTTGGCAGAGATGGGGCATCTTATGGTGAAGCCTATCCACAATTTCCCCTGGAAAAAACCATGGGTTGTGGCTTGCAACAAAGTCCAAAGGGGTGGGATCTTGAAATTCTTTCTTCTCCATGTTATGGCTGGCTGGGAAATTCTGGAAGCCCATGCATCTTAAAGTTGAGAAACTCTGCCCTAGACAGATCAGCACAGAAGAAAAGACCCAGGCCGGTCTCAGCTTCGCTGGACTTACATGCACATACAGGCCCTTTCTGTAACAGAGGACAAGGCACCAATCCCCTTGCATTCAGGGAGAGGGGCTTTTTCAGTCCATCAGACTGCTCCAACAACAAGCTCACTTTTGGGAGATTGCTGTGCATCTACAGAGCACCACGCAAGCACTATCTTTACTCAGAAACCTATGGAATGCAGCACCACCTCACGAGTTACCACCTTTCACTGAGAAGAAATGGCTAGAAAAGGGCCCTGTTTGCAGCTCATTGGTGTTCCCTTCAATCATCCTCGGGAGTACCATATATAGGCTGTTCCATATATTCCAAGGACATCCCTGTAAATAACAAGAAGGAAGAAAACCTTTTTCTTGATGATCCTGGTCCACGGAATATCCCTCCCCGGAACAATATTATTATATCCTATACTAGTGTTATTATTCCTGAGGCAGGTCACCACTTATCTGTTTGTTTCTTCACATGTTTATGCTGATCTGTGGTAAGTAATTTGCTTTCAATGAGTTGACATGACCTATTTATTCTACATGCTTTCTGCTGGAGTGCCTCAGTCCAAAGGAAATACAAAAATATTTTGAAAAATAAAAGCAAAGCAAACCTGCCCTTTCTCTGGTCACTGGCAGTCTGGTTCCTGGCTATTCTGAGATTTTTAAGCCATCCTCTGTACCCATAACAGGAAGCAAAGGGGAGAGGAGATTCTGCCCTTCCCAAGTTCTCTTGACCACAACCCAAACATGAGACCCTGATCTCCTGGCCAAGCCTGCTCAATATCAGCTTGCTGCTTGACAAAGACACCCTGATGTCTACAGCCAAGAGTTCTATTTCCAGTGTAAATAACCTCTTCTAGCATAGGTCATTACACTAATTGCAGGAAACCATTAATTTTCTAATTCTTGTTCACCCACTGCATATCATCAGGAGAATGCAATTTGTGATGCTTCACCCACCACCTCTTCTCCCACCCAAATTTGGTTTTGCTGGCTAAATGTTCAGGAGACTCCTGGAACTACCACTGGGTTTAAACCAGCAGGCAGCACTGTGGTGCAACAAACGTTACTCTGAGCATATGCAAACTGCCTTCCTCCAGCCTGGCACAAGACTAGACAAGAGGAAGGTGGCAGCAGATCACAATGCACACACAGTCCCTTCACCAAAATCGTTGCAAACTCTTGGCCCCACTCTGCATCACACAATAAAGATGCCCATCAAACCTTCCTTCACACCCATACAGCTCTCTCATCAAAGGCTCCCAAGCATGCTTCAGTTGTCCCACCATCAATCCTTCATCTCCTTCTGATTTTCTAAGTATCTCTGGAACCATGTCTGCAGTCCTGAGTCTTGCCCAAACACCCACCCAGTTGGCTGTACTGCTACCCACCTCCTCAACCCCAGAGCAGAAGGGCTTCAGCACTCACCCTCTAAGAAAGCCACTCCTAGGCTGACCATCTCCCCAGGCACTCATTATCCACTAAGAGGCAGGTTCTTCCTTCAGAGGGAGGGATGACTGGCAGGCAAAGAGAAAGTCTGGAAAATGTGCACTCAGACAGATTTTTTCAGCAATTGCTCTCAGAGGCTTACAGTATAAGGTTGGCTGACTCAGTTAGAGGAATATAATTTTTAAATGGAAAATATCAAGGAAAAGAATGTTGTTAATGTTGTTAAGTTTGGTGACATACATCAGTACAAAGAGACAAAGAATGTCCCTCCATTTCAACTTAGCAGCCACGTCATGAGATATCAGTCATGGGACATGGGGATTTTTCAGGGGACAGAGAAAGGCAGGCACCTGCACACGCTAGACTCTAGAAAGCAACTCACAGGTTAATCCAAAGAGGGCTCCTCTCTTCCCCAGCCAGAATCTTTCAAGCAGTCATGAAATCCCAGCAGGCAAGCAAACCTGGTAGGATTAGACTAAATGGCTGCCAGCATGGTTTAAGAGGGCGCAATGCTTAAGTCCAGTGGCCAGCCTTAGAAACTAGGTTAAAATGGCTCTGCTCCACCCACTTTGTGCTAAGCTGTCAGAGAAAGAGCACCACCACAAGATAAAAGGGACTCAGGTGGTGTGTGCTTCCAGACACACAAAATCTAGCCCAGCCAGAGGCTTCCCTGTGATCTTCAGGCCTGGCCAGCAGGTGAACTAGTAGATATGGGAATATGAGAAGAGGCCCCCAGCAGTCACAGAAAAGTTGTGGCTAGGTGGAAGTGCAGCCACTATGCACGCTCACGTGTTCACTCTCTTCCACACGCCACCTGTCCCTATTAGGCTGGGATGATCCAGATTGGATGAGCCGATCCTTCTCTCTCCTAGGAAGCAGGCAATGGCAGACCACTGTCAAAAAACTTTGCTGAGAAAACTGCAGGAACAATCCAGGCAGTCTCCAGGAGTTCAACACAAACACATAACCTGGGGTAAACTCGTCTGAACTCAACAACACTGTCAATGTATATACAAAATACATTAAAAGTTTGTTCAACTCAGAGGAAATTCTTTGGTTAGTTACTATTTGATCTTTAACCCCAAATGCCAGAAGTTTGTTACATTTAAGCAGTTAGTCTGGATAAGGAAAGCTGTCAAAGAGAACACAACATCCAAACTTCACTTTCCTTGTATTTCTATTTAAAATATATATTTCTGTTTTTTTGTTCAGCAAAGCTTAGCTAGTAGTCTGTCATGTCAAAGCTACAAAATGCTGCTATAACCACACATATCCTCAACATTTTTGCAGCTTCAAAAACATCAACCTGTAAATGGGATTTCCAGGAGTATGCACCTTTTTTACATGTGAGTGTGCAAATAACCATTTTTTAGACTTCATTTTTAGCAGCAACTTTGATTTCTCAGGGCCCCAGAAGGAGTCAGTCCAGAGGGTCAGAGGAGTTTTCTTTGTGCGTAGGGGTGGGGGGGTGCAATAGCCTGCGCACATGCAGACAGACACACACGCGCACACACACGAAGCCAGAAAAGCGGCTACTCCCTCTAAAGCCCTGCTGCAGCCTGACTAAAGCCCTCCTGAAATGCAACAGCGGGAAGCCTAACTGGGTTCTGCGTAGCATTTAATCTTAGTAACATTTCATCTTGGCTGACAAGCTCATGTAAGTGCCCTGACCCCCAACAGCTGGTGGAGAGCCGGAAGGGTCTCCCTCCCAAGTAATCCCCTTGCTCAGACTCCACTGTAAAGCCACTGGCCTGATCTGAAGAGGGAGGCTTCTCACCAGATGGAGCTGCAGGGGCAGATTTCAGCTCCGTAACACCCACCCCTGCCCCTAGCATGGGGGGTGGGGTGCACTTTGGCTCAGCCTCATGGCTTTGGCCTTTCTTTCTCAGCCACCTGGGCAGAAAGGAAAGGAGGAAAGGAGGAGGTCTTAAACTGAAAGGAGGGTGCACCTGGTCTACTCAGCAAAGGGGCCCCTCGTGGGGACACAGCCCTGCCACGCCAGAACACTCTGGCCTGAGTGAAGTTGCACCACAGGGGGAGGACTGAGGGCCACACTGCCCCAAGGCTTCCTTTTGAGGCCTGCGGATGCGTTTTTTCCCAGCCCCAAAAGAGCCAAGAGGATGCTTCACACTCCAGCCAGACCTGAGGCCAGCCAGGCTCAAGGAGGGCCCTCACTGAGGCCCCGCTGGGAAGGGGCACTCACAACCTTGTTCTCCCTTGTAGGTCCCAAAGGCAGGTTTGGGAAAGCAACCTCTCATTGGGAGCTGCCCAGAGTTGTTCAGAAGGTGGATGGTTGTATAGATCTTTTAAATAAATAAGATGAATACTTTTTTTGCATCAGGCGGAGCCCCAGTTCCAAGAGGCGGTTCCTCCTGCCATGTGAATTACTTCACAAAATGTCCACCAAATAAATGCCTGTTCCTTGGAAAGTAGCCGCTACCACCATGCATGACCACATAATCATTCAGCTCTTGAAGAAAGAAGGCGGGGGGAGGGCTAAACCAGGACGGGGGCTAGAGAGCCAGCAATCAAACTTAATTTGGGGACTGGAAGTAGACTCCCCTGCACAGGAAGTGACGATTTATAGTATTGGGAGTATGTTCCTTGGTACAAAGGGATGGGTAACATTATTACTATCTTGCTTGTATCATTTTAACACTTTTTACTCAAATCGAGCATATATTGCTTATAGTTATTTCCCATTGAAGGTGCATATAAGCCTGAGAAATGAATGAATGAATGAATGAATGAATGAATGAATGAATGAATGAATGAATGAATGATTGAAATAAAGAGTATCCTTACAGTCGGCCAGATCTGACCCACACTAGCTGACCAAGAACACCTGGAGAGCTTGCAACGAGTGATGGGGGCAAGATCGCCTGCTGCGATTCCACATCAAGATCAGAATTCATGGCCTGGATTGTCCTGCCCGCCATGAATTGGCCCATTACCACCACAGTGTAACTCTGCAGTGTACAAGGGTAACTTTTATCTTGGTCCACAACCTCCTCAAATTTAGTTTCATTTAGGATCCCCCAAGTTCTAACACTACAGACGGGAAATAAAGGTATCTGTATCTGTCCCAGGGGTGGGTTCTACTTAACTTTACTACCGATTCGCAGCGGGGCCGCACACACTCTTCTGCACATGTGCAGAAGTGTTTTGATGACATCCGGGTCAGTGGGCGGAGCCTCCCACTGGTTTTACTACCAGTTCTATAGAACCGGTGCGAACCGGGGGCAACCCACCACTGATCTGTCCTCGTTTTTCAGTCCATGCAAGATTTTAAACCAGTTTCTGCTTCTCTGTCTTTCCAGCTAAAGTTAAGAAACTCGTCAAAGGGAAACTGCCACCAATGTCTGGAAATTTCTGGCCAAGCAATACAAATGCCACCAAGCTTCCCATCTCAAGGCTGAAGGATCCTTGGTCAGCTGCCACATTCTGAGTGGCAGAGGGGGGAGACAAGGAGCCCTCCAGCAGGGTATCCTGTGCAGGAGGGGCAGGTTCAGCTCAGCCCTCCATGGGCAGAGCTCAAAGCTCCCATGCAGCTTCTGGAGACCTCCCAATAGAACCTTAAACACAAGACTGGAAAGTGATCGTACTTACTATTATGCCATGCAAATTCAGCTTTGTCTTGGCCCCAACCACTACTTTGCAAAATGGCTCTGCCTCTGTCTTCCAAATTCTAAGCCTTGGAACTGACTGGGCAAGCAATTCTGCTTAGGGTTCCCTAGAGACGCATTATTTTCAAGCCATCATGCCCCTCCCCCACTTCATCCCTTCCTTCCAGAAGTCCTTCACCCTCTCCAGTTTCTCCTTACAACATTTTCTCTAGGGATGCAATAAAAGAGCTACCCATCCATATTCATTCCCTCTGCTCACCTTTTCACCAGATCCTCTGACAGTACAAAGTTTATGGTTGCATATGGCAACCTTCAGATGATACCCTTGTTTCCTCTTTATTTCCATTGTTCCCTTGGGAGAGCAAGGGTTCATTGGGTTAAAATCACCCAGGAAATATCCCTACCATGGTATAGAGATAAAGGCATATAATGAATCAGAAGCAAGCAATAAACTTGTCACCTTAGTCCCTCACACCATACATCACGCAGCAACCAGGACTAGACAGCCCCCCTCCCTGCCCAAGTGCCCTTGGCAGCCCTGTCTCCAAGGCTGGTGGAGAAATTGCCAGCCCCATTGGATGGAAATCTGAAATGGAGAATTTTTCCAGTGCCCTCGATAGACTGGGATCCAATCCATCTCTTTTCTGAACACCCGTAATTCCAGTACTTATATTAAGCATTTTAAGGTGGTTCAGATATTCTAATCAAAAAATCCAAAGCTTTGCTTTGAAACTATTCTTATCAAAGGACCAAGACATCTTCTGGAATTGTTGCCATTATGACTGCTCTTGCTCCTAGTTTTGTGAAAGTCAGTCACAAAAACTCCTCTTTTTTTAACCTGAGTTGATCATTTTGTGGCATTCATTTTCTATGTTTGATGGGGAGTTTCTTGTCTGATTTATTTGATTTTGAAAATTCTTATGCATGCTGTCAGTATTCAAAGTAGATTGCAGAAATGTTAAGTAAATAAATAATAGTTTCACCTATGCCACAAATGAAAGGCACAGAAACTTCTTAAGATATTAACTCATGCAAAGAATCTTCCATTAAGTCTAATTATGGTAATCAGAAACATTAAATACAGCTTTAAAATTGTCTGGTTTGTTTGCTTCCATGGGTCGTGCTCTTACAGAGTTTAGAAAATGGTCTTTTCAGAAGAAAATATTCTGTTCCACATTGCTGATCAATTGTTCTGGAGGAAAATCAGGATAAGAGTTATCAAATCTGCAGATGACACAAAGATAATATAAACTGATAAACTGGAACAAAAAAAAAGAAACTGGGTAGTTATTTAAGGGAATCACAGGCTGAATTCGCATTATAACCCAGCTGCAAACTAAACAAATGCAATTCTAGGCTACGCTAACAGAAGGATACTGCTGAAATCAAGAGAAGTCACAGTTCCTCTTTAGGCTGCCTTGGTTAGGCTGCACTTAGAATCCCGAGTCCAGCTCTGAGTATCACACTTGCAGAAAGACATGGACAAATTGGAGTCCAGAAGAAAGTAACCAAGAGAAAAGGGCCTGCAAGTAAAACCTGGAAGGATGGATAAGTTTAGCAGGAAAAGAGACGACTGGAGGGTATTTGATGGCAAATGTCTTCAAATACCAAAGAGTTATCATGAAAAGCAGGGGGCAGAATAGTTTCAGAAGGGAGAAAAAGGAAAAAGGGGTTCACATTACCAAGGACCAAACTTCCTTGACTCTCTTTTGCTGGGGGCATTTGAACAGAGGCCATTGCCACTACCTCAGGCAAAACAGTGCCTCTCTAGCAGGTTCCCTTAACTCCCTCTGCAAAGTCAAATTGCCCCCCCCCATAACACTCCAGCATCCGAGAGAAGTGTGCACAATTAGATGGCGTGGGCTGGAAACTAAGGCAAGGACTGGGTGCTGTTCTGCTGGAGACACGATGAGTGGCTTCAGCATCCCTCCTCCAAAGGAACAGAAACTGTGAGATGGGCAGAGTTTTAACAAAGAAAGCAGTGACCATCCAAGTTCCAGGCATGTGCACAGCTAAAAATAGGAGCATATTAGAAGTGTTTTTTGTGTGATGGAAGCCAAGCAGGACAGGGATCTGAGGAAGAGAATGCCAGCTCCTGTCCTCTCCAGGGCTTCAGGAGCCTTTGGAGAGTGCCAAGGGACACCAGAAGGAGGCAGCACAGACCAGACTTTGGATCCTTCAGAGGCTGCTCTTAACTGGAACAGACAGAAGGACAAACGCAAAATGGGATTTGTGCACCTGCCCCCTGAAAACAAATCCACCTGTAATTGTGCTCTAATTTTTATCCTTCTCTCACATCCAGTTAAGACTAAAAATTGTTCAGATTATGGGAAAACACAATTAAAATGCCAATTCTTTGGCTTCATGCATTCTCTTAGTGCTTAAGAGAATGCCCCCCCCCTCAATCCAATAGAAATAAAGATCAAGCATAATTTTTCTGGAGACACAGTATCTTATCTGAAGTTTAAGAGAAATGCAAGAATATTGATTAAAAACATGGCTTCATCACAGAGATAAAAATTGCTGGAGTCTAAGACTGCTGTACAAATGTGCTATTGAGTAAATGTTAGCACTCAATCTTGGAAATGGCTCCCTTTGACCAAAACCAGAGCAACTTAGATCTGAAGCCTTGAGAGATTGGCTAGTAGACAACAATAAATATTAAACCGGATTCTAACCAAGGACCTCATGATGGTTTGAAAACCAGGTATCCTAGTTCTCCTACCAGTTGCTCCCCAAACATCACCTTCAGGGGGCTCATCATAAAACAAGCCCCCAAACACCCAAGCATTGGATGACTGTTAGGAAGAGCAAGCAATTACCGAAGGGAATAACAGAATATAAACTATCTAATTGTAAACATTTAGAAAGTTATCTCACACAAAAAAGATATAGTGGCTATGGAAAGCAGAAAATGCATTGGTCTGTTTGGCCACTCTTCTCTTACAGGTGACTCTGGGCAGCATGCAATGATTACCAACATGAAAACTATAAGCCTACAAACCTAGTGCCCAAGGATAAAACAATCTCTCCCCCTCCCCCACTCTCTCTCACATATTTAATCATGTAAGTCACTGCAAAGACTTTCTCTGATTTGCTAGAATGCATCAGTTGCTACAAAATCTGCCTCCTAAATTCTGCCTCTCTCCAGAAGCTGCTTTTCAGGTACATCCTAAAAAAAACAAATGGCTACTCCACCACTGATCATAAAAATCCATTTTTATCCTACCAAGAAGTCCCAATAACACTGAATTCAACAGCAATCCCTCAGCCACCTCAAACTTCTCCAACCCTGTGAGTTGCACCAGAGCAACCCCGACCCCTTTGGGCAGCCGGCAATCCCCTCGTGCTCATTCAGAGCAAGCCCCTCACAGCCATCACAGGGTCCAAGCTGTGTATCTTGGGACAAAGAGCTACCTAATCTGAATACAGAAAAGCCCTCCTTGTTTCACGTCCTGAGACACAGCAGACTAGACGGAGGCATTAGAATCACTACTCCTTCTCTGCAGGATCAGCAATGAATTAGGGCAGGGGTGGGCAAACTTGGCTCTTTTACACCTTGTGGACTTCAACTCCCAGAATTCCTGAGTCAGCCAAGCT
>JANHZT010004951.1:116670-128451 GCA_032468215.1 Stegonotus admiraltiensis
TGCTATTGCTATTGCTATTGCTATTGCTATTGCTATTGCTATTGCTATTGCTATTGCTATTGCTAAGCTGACCAGAGCTGATTTGGTGCAGCAATATTGGAAGAGCAAATATTTGTCCTCTGAGACCAGAAGACACATCCTGTCCCTTCTCGTGAACTTGGTCCAGCCTAAATGTCATTCCTCCCACTTTACCTGGCTGAAATTAGTCTCCTACAGTGTCTTCAGTAAGGTTTTTGCCTCCTTGGAAAAAGTCACCTGAGAGCCAGATAGGAGACCAGGCAGTCCATAGGCAAGCCTCTATCCCTCAAAGGCAGGGTCTGTTCCAGGCTGATTAGCAGGGGAGGAGACAGGCAGGGCAGGGTGACCAGGCTCACCCAGTGGAGGTTACAAAGAGACTGCCCAGTAAGGCCTTCTCTGCCCAGGTACCACTCGTGGCAGGGAGGCATGTACACAAGCTGGAGCCAAAAAGGAGGCTGCGTCTCTCTGAGAGTCAACAGCCTTTGTCAATATGTGACAAGAGGAGCCATGCCGGACGAAGGCAGCCTCGGGGCCGAGCCATGAACATGCAAATGCTGTGACTCATAAGGAAGACCTTGTCCCAGTTAGTGGGGGAGACTGCAGCCCAAGGAGCCCCCACCTGCCACCACTGAGAGGATAGACTATACATGCCTTTTCCAGGCCTGCCTCATTGTTTGGGGATCAGATGGGCAAAGGAAAGAGATGGGTTGTGCTGTACACTCCTCCGGCATTAAGAGCAAGCATTTCCTCACTGGGATTTGTAAGCAAATGGGGTAGGGAGAGGGAAGAGCATTCACCCATTGCATCCAACTCCTGAATTCACCTACTGCATCTGACTCCTGCCCCTACTCACATCAGGGCAAGGTCACATCCACTGGAGACCCTATCCGGTCAGGGGTTTCGGAAGACAAAGCTTGACCACAGAATAAGCTACCAATGAGCCAGTAGGGAGACCTTGGCATGTGGTCTTGAAGTCCAGATGCCAAGGCTACAGGAACCCTTAAAGTGTGCATAAAGCAAAGGTAATCCTATAACTAAAATGTTCCACAAAAATAGAACATCCCTGGAATTAGCAGGTTTCTTTGCATCTACTGAGATGCAATAAATGGTTTTGCCCATTTTTGATTTTGCAAGGAACTAAAATTGACGAGGCCTCTGAAAATGCAATTTCTCATTTGGAAACTGGCTGTTCCCTTTCCTGCTCTGGGAACAGTTGCCTCCTGGATGCTGGAGATTGGCAAGAGCTCGGTCTCTGCTCCTGACCAAGGGATGAATTCACACCTCCCAGCAGCACACTGCAGAATGGGTGGGCCGCCATGTTGGGAGGCTCTCAACACAGAAAGGAAGGCAGCTTTTTTCCTTCTCCCCCAGAGCTTCGATGCGGACAGGAACAGATGGGGAGGCTCACCCCCCCCCCCCGCTTCTTCTCTTGCTGTGCTGCCAGGGACAGGAGGTGCCTACAGGATGAATGGCAAAGCCAGAAATTCTGCCCAGCTCCCTCTAGACAAGGGCAACTTTTCCAGGTGGATTCCAACCAATAGGTCTTTTGCAGCCACTGCCCAGTTTTGGAGGGCCTTGAGGTCCATCAGTGCTGATCGAGTGTGGGGAAGATGCAGCTGCCCCATCTGTTACCTGCTCTGAATGCAACTGCTCAGCAGAACTTGGGATGTGCAAAGCCAGTTTTTTCCCAGTTTAATGAGGATCCATGTTTAATTTCCACAGCAAACAAAGCAAGGCACAGTGAGGTGGGGGGGCAGGGAGGTTTTCAATGGAGACCCTATGGCTGCCTGAACTGAATAAGAAGACAGAAAATGACAGGTGTTCCCATCACACTAAGTACCTGGACCATCTCCAGCCTGTGACAGGAAACCAAGGTGTTCTTTTCTATTCCCTTTCCCGTCACAAAAGCTGTGGCACCCAGCTCCACCCAGCAAACTCCCAACCTGTCCTGGTAGCCATTCATTGGGAAGTGGGGATTTTTAATAATGAAGATACCAAAAAGATCTAATCTACTGAGAGATATTCCCAAACTTCCATGATTTCCTGGAACAAACAGTTGGTTTTTTTTTTGTTCTACAGGAGCCCATTTCACACAGCACAAACTATTAAGCTTCTGTGCTTTGATGCACCATTATATTAAATATCCAAAAGGTTTTTCATGCATTAAGACATTCCATTTCTTTTCTTAATGTCACCTAACCTCTGTAGCATTATTATTCACTTTCTGGAACCGCTTCAGTATAATACTTTGTAACAAAGAAGCAGTTAGGGTCCTTATTTTTTAATCATGGCTTCCAAAAACGAATGAGGCAGTAGAAGATTCTCTTTCAGAATGAAGGTTGTTCGATTTGGTCTCCACAAAAACCAAACCAGCCCCGACACCTTCCTCGCCACCAGCATTGAAAATGATCATTGCATCTCACATGAAGTTATTAGTCTGGCTGTGAAAAATCAAAAGGGTCTCAGCTCAGATTGTGTCTTCTTTTTTCCCCTGCCTTTCGCACAGTCAAAATGCAAATGAAGGCAAATCAGACGCTGGCATGGATGGCAGCGACAAGGAGAAAGATCTGGGCAGCATTCTAGAAAAACAGACGAACCCTGGTTTTAATTAAAAAGTTTTGGGATGATTAATCACCCATTTTCAGATATCTGGGCATGTCCCTAGAAGGAATAAATAGGAATAAGTAAAAGCTGTTTCTGTATCTTGCCCCCCATCAACGTCTCCGTCTGAACCAAAGGTAGAGACACTTGCTCAGCAGGAGAGAATAGCTGATGCCAGAACCTATGAAGCCGAAGGAGAGCCAGGCACCCCCGAAATGCCGCCGCCGCGGCTGCACGATGTGGCTGGAGGCTCCTGCACCAAACAGATGGCAGAAGCTGCCGCTGCCCGTTCTTTTATGCAGCGCAGATCGATTACTCTACATCGGATTGTAATTTCATCCAAGGCAACCTCCCATCGCCTTCTCATTTCAACAGCTTCATTAGTTTGGCCCCAGTTTTGACACACAAGATCGCTGCTCCTGATCTGAAGCTGAAGCATCTGAAGCAATTGCATTTTCCACCTACCCCCTGAGGCTGCCCCTCCGATTCCATCCCATCTCTATCAAACTGCCGAGTTGGATTTATAGAAGCACTTCCAGATTTTAAAGGCCCGCCGGGCTTGGGAATATGTGTTTCCTGGGTTTCAAAGATGGTTCTCCATCTACTTTGAGAACTGGAGACAAGAGAACAAAGCTCTAAAAGTAACGCGCTCCGCGTTAAGCCTTGAACATTCTCGCTTGGAGCACTGGCAGAAACGCTGCGCTAGAGTCTACCCGACATTCATGTAATTAAGGACGTTTCTGCAGCGATGGGCTGAGGGAGGTGGGTGGGATTCATTTTAATTTCCTATTGAATGATTTCAGGGCTCTAACCGTGCGACCGCCGGCTGAGATTCGGAGGGGAGCTGCCTGCTCAGTCCCGGCAGATGCCGGGAGGCAAACGGTCCCGCAGCAGTCCTTGCCTCTTCAAAAGGGGCTGCCTACACCCACCGCGGGCGGCAGGACAAAGGGGCGGCAGCCAACCGGGGCCCAAGGGAGGCCGCCATCCCTTCGCCAGAGGGGCAAAGAGGGGACGCTATTAGCCGGCCGCCAGGAGCAACCTCGGTGGCAAGCCTGGGCACGCTTAGCCGCTGCCCCTACCGAACTGGGGAGGGCAGAGGGATCGCAAGCTGCTCCGGTCTCTGCTGGAGGGAAGGACGGCCAGGACAGGGAAGCAGCTCCCGCAGAAAGTCCTGAAGTTCCCGCCCCGACGGGGCGCCCCGCCGCCGCCCGCTCGCCCCGCCGCCGCCTACCTGGGCTGGTCCAGGAGTTGAGCAGCAGGAGGCAAGAAGTGACCAGCCACATGCCATCCAGGGGGGCCGGTGCCGCGGGCGGGCGGGCGCCCTGCCTCTGCCCGTGTCCCCGGCCAGCCCTCGCCAGCTTCCCCCGTCGTCGGATGCTCCGCGCTCCGCACGGCCAGCCCGCCCGCCCGCCAGCCTAGCGCTACGCTCAGCCGCTCCGACTGTCAGCCGGCGAGCGAGCGAGCGAACGAACGAAGGAACGAACGAACGCGCGGACGAGCAAGCGAGCGAGCGGGCGGGCGGTGAGGGAGGAGGAGCGGGCGGCCTCCCACATCCCCGCCCACCAGCCGGGAGGGGGAGAAGGGGAGCCTCCGCGCCCGGCCCTGGGCAGGTGCCCCGCTAAGGAAGGCGGGCGGGCGCCACCTCGCAGGGGTCTCTGTGCGGCCCGCCCGCCCGGGAACTCGCCTCCCCTCAGCCCGGCCCGGCTCCCCACTGAAGCCCCCGAGCGCCGGTTTGGGTCCCCCGTTTACCTCCGGCGACTGGGAGCGGCCTCCTCTCCGTCGGCCTCGCCTTTCCGAGGAAGGAGACAGTGGAAAAGGAGCGCACCAGAGGCGGCGGGCTGTTCTTGCTTGCGGCCGAACCTGGGCTGGGCTGGCGGTTCCGGCGCCGAGCAGCTGGTTTCTCCTTCGTGCAACCAGTAAGGAGGGACTGCCGGCGTCTTAACTCCGCGGCGGACAAAAGTTTTCCGGACCCGTCGGGGACTTGGCGGCTGGCCCTCAGGCGGTCAGGCACGGCCGTCTGGCGCCGTTGGAAAGGCCTTTCGAAAGGCCCAAGCCAGTCGACCCCGGGGCAACTAGCCTGCCCTGCCCGGCAGGTGCGCGACCCGAGCCATTCGCATATCGAAATCGACTCCCCGGCCAATCGTGCCCAGGTTCAGGCCCTCTGGGGGACCAGCGGCCACGGCTTCATCCCCACTCCCGGAGCCTTGGCCGGAGCCGGTCGGCTGTTGGAGGGCGCGCCTGCGACACGCGAGGACCTTTCGGCACACGGAGAAACAGGACCGGAAGCGCCCCTCCTGAGAAGGGCAGGCGGGGCTGAGGCGTGGGGTCGCCCGTGCGTGGGCGGACGGTCAAGGACCGACCTTGCCGCCCCTCCCGCGCTACACCTCAGCATTCGGCCGCTCCCCCCGCCCATCCCCCCTCCGGTGACGGCCCGACGGGCTCTGCTCTCCAAGCGCGCCGGCCCTGGCCTGGCGACCTCGCCCCCGCTCTCGGCCAGTCCTGGGTGGACCAGGCGAGCAGAGTGAACGGCCCAAGTCTGAATTAGGCAGGGCGAGCGAAGCCTTGAACTCCCAACACCGGGGAAACGTTCCGCAGGAAGATTACCCTAGAGCGGGAGAGGTTTCTGGGTTTCTCTCCTGACTATGCGCCTCGGGGTCTGCACAGTCAGGAGAGAAAGCGCAAGCCAGCCACAGATCGACTTGCTTGCTCTGGGGAGATGGAATCCCAAAGACACCTCAGCGGGGACTTCTTCCCCTAAAGCAGGGGTGGGGAACTAAGCCCCTTTAGGACTTGTGGACTTCAACTCCCAGAATTCCTGAGCCAGCATGCGAGAATTCTGGGAGCTGAAGTCTACACGTTATAAACGGGCGGTAGTTCGCCAGGGCAGCAGCGTATTCTGGAAAGTTCCTCCAAAGGAATCGCTCACCGGTGGGGATTTTTCAAACTCTGAAGCCTTTTGATCAAAATCTCCCCCAGAAATTAGAGGAGAAAATCAAGATTTAGTCCTCCCTGGCACATTTTGTTGAGGACATATCCTTCAGAGGTAGCCCAAATGTGAGTGTGTCGGGGCAGTGCTAAAGGACCTATCCTGAAGAAATAGACCTGGATTGGCACTGTCCAATTGCCCAAGACAGCAAGGTGAAGACAGGGAAGGGAGGGGGCTCTGTAAGATCTTAATATAACGGTAGCTTAATACAGGGAGTCCTTGATTTACAACAGTTCATTTAGTGGCCATTTGAAGTTACAACAGCACTGAAAAAAGTGACTTAGGCCCATTTTTCACACGACCGTTGCAGCATCCCCATGGTCATGTGATCAAAATTCAGACTCATGACCAGTTGCAATGTCCTGGGATCACGTGATCATCATTTGTGACCTTCTGACCAACAAAATCAATGGGGCAGCCAGATTCACTTAACCATGTTACTAACTTAACAACAGCAGTGAGTCACTTAATAATCATGGCAAGAAAGGTCATAAAATGGGGCAAAACTCGTTGAACAACTGTCCTGTGTGGGAACAGAAATTTTGGGCTCAGTTGTGATTGTAAAGCTGTGAGGGAGGGTCTGCAGGAAGGAAACCTTGGGAGAGTACCATCTCTTCCTAAGGGGGCTGGAATTGGAGGTGGGAGCTGACTGGAAATGAGGTGACCTCTCCCCGTCTGTGTGAGATGGTGTGGGACGGCTAGACATACATTACGAGCCAGATCTCAACCCTACATAGCAAGACAGTAGAAGGTATCATCAATATCATGTAGGCACAACACTAGGAAAGTTAAGGAAGTTTTAATTCCAGGTCTAGTACGGGCCAAAACCCAGCACAATAAAACTACTATTTGTTCACAAGCATTCTGGTTCTAAACTCAGAATAATTCCAGCTGTAATTGTGGACAAGATCACTCTCCCTTCAAAGGAGCTGAACTTCATTTTGCAGAGACTCCTAGACTCACGGCTGCTGCTACTGATACAACAGGTAAAGGCACAGCCAGGTGAGGTGGGTGTGCCAATTACGATCTTACTTAAGGAAGACGTTCTGACCGCTGCAATTCACATACTGACCATCCTGCAGTTAGATTACTGCAAAACACTGGAGCACGGGACTATCCTTGAAGATCATTCAGAAGCTTCGGATGGGTTGGCTGTTAGACACTATGGAACTATGGTGCAAACTGTAGAACATCAATTCTTTGGTTGCTGCCTGGGTTGCTAACAGACTGCCATTCAAAGTGCTTCAGTTTTAATCTTTAAAATGGTACCCTGCTTGGATACATATTACCTCCACTTGTATCAACTGGGACTGGAAATAATTAATCCAAAAAGCAAGTCTCTTAGAGCTCTGATTAGTAATATTTATTGGGAAAAACTCTGATTCCAAAATGTACTCTACTCTCAAATGAGAAACTTGTATGTAAGCAATTTCAGTTGGCAAGATGCTGACTTTTTTTCACAATTTTTTATACAGTGGGGAAGGGCCTTGTCTCTTTTTGAACAAGACAATAAGGGGGCAATAAGCTGACTTTGTATAAAACAGAACACCACTTGGGGGGGCCCAAAAAGCCCTACTAAGGTATATACAAAAGTATGAAGGCTATTACTTAATGCATTGTAAACCACCCTGAGTCTCCGGAGAGGGGCGGCATATAAATCAAACTAATAAATAAATAAATAAGACTTACTTGGGAACTGTTTTGTTCAGGAAAAACTGTCCTGTCTCACAATGTGCAAAAAGAGATGCCGGGATCCCATCTCTACAAGAATTGGGGGGAGGGGGCAACGGGCCTGAACGTAGGGTTTCTCTGTGATGGATAGTCCCATGTAGCCCCTGCTGCCTGCAAGGTTTGCCTCGGCTCTGCTCTTTTAGCCTACCACAAATAAGCAAAAACCATGATGTTTCTGCAGAGATTTAAAGTTCAATAGGATGGTGACTGTGCAGGCAACCGTTTTTGTTTTCATTTCTGTTTTTGTTCTAGTAGAACCCTATTGTTTCTACATGCAGTTTCTTCTATTTATGTTATATTTTATTTAATATTTTATGTAATTCACTTGGAATCAAGATGGAACTGGGCAGCACAAAAGCACTGGAAATAAATAAGCAAACAAACAAACTAGCAATATCCAGGAGCTGGAGCATGGGTGATGTTTTCAGACCCCTTTTTCTTTCTTTGGGGTATAACCTTTGACCATGGAGTAGTCTTTCCATGCCCTCCCCCCCAGCAGGAGATTCTGCAGTCAGGCCCTTTGATTGAGAAGGCTCAGTTCTAGCCATCCCTCTGTGGCCATCTCTGTAGTGGGGGAAGTACCGTTGTGTCTTACATTCTTTAGGAGCTTATTTGCCTCACTCTTCCTCTTCCTTTTTGGTCTTCTTGGAAACATGCCTTCCTTTCCCTAATATTAGACATTCAAATAGTGTTATCCTTCCACCCCCTTCCCATCTTCTCTTCTCAGAGTAGACCATTCCTTCTCATGATCTTCTGTGTTGCCTTTTCTGAAGCCTCTACCCTTTCTTTCTTCTGGGTTTCCTCTTACCAATCTTCTGTGGCCTGGAAGAATGTGGGAAATAACACAGAAAATGCTTCTTTTCATGGCTATGATAACATAATAGGAAAAAAACCCTTTACTAGAATAAAGTCCATCTTGCTATGATAAAATCAAACCGAAGGCAAGCAAAGGCAAAAATAAAAACCACACAAAATCAAAATTAGGTTTAACCAAAACACTTTTAAAAAAGCATTAAAATTGTTTCATGAAATTCAAATAAGCTACTTCAAACTGTCAGAGGCCCTTAATTTTTTGAAACTAAGTTAGAAGAAATCTTAGAAACCTTTTGAAAGTAGGCAGAAGAATAGAGAGGTATTTAATGTGCTTTGTTGCATATGCAGAGCAAAGTATAAAATCCAGGCCACAGGGGGTGATCAGTTGCTCCCCTGCCATTCTGGCAGAGTATGAATTGGAGCCGGAGTGGCTTCTTTCAGGGAGAAACTCTGCCCTATGAGAGCCTGCATGTTCCTCCAGGGAGAAACCAGCCATGGAGGAGCCCCGTGACCTCAGTCTTTGGCCTCAACCAGGTAGGCAGTCTTTTACAGATCACATTTGCTGCTTGCCCAGCTGGATGGCTGCTGTGTTCTCCCTTTACCGTTGTCTTTACTGTCCTTAATAAACTCATCTTTGATTTACTATAATTGGACACAAACGTTCTGTGGTTAACAGGAGGCCAGCAGAGATAAGCTAGTCAATTCTGGGCTAATGACTCCCTGGAGGCGATGATCTTTTTTCTTCTCCTGATGTGTGAGGTTTCCAGGCAGGCCGTTGTCAGTGATCCCCTCAGAGTAATGTCAGACGGTGATGGAGGTCACCAACCATTGGGACTGGAGATCTGCTCCTTGGGCTTTTTCATTTACTGTCTGGGTCCTGAAAGTACCAGCACGATGTGGTGACTCACTGGTTAAGACACTGGGCTTGTTGGTTGGAAAGCCAGCAGCACAGGTTCAAGACCCGAGCACCACAAGATGAGAGGAGCTCCCATCCTCACCCCAGCTCCTGCCAACCTAGCAGTTTGAAAGCGTGCAAATGTGAGTCGATAAATAGGTACCACTTCGGTGGGAAGGTAACAGTGCCCTGTGATGTCATGCTGGCCATATGAACACGGAAATATCTTTGGATAGTGCTAGCTCAACAGCTTCGAAATGGAGATGAGCACCGCCCCCTAAAGTTGGCAATGACTAAGAGTAAAATCTGCAGGGACTGCTTTGCCTTCCTGAAGGTACCAGCATATGTGGAGAAATCAGCCACATCTGAGAGCTTCCCTGATCAAATTTCTCACAGAGGAGCATGCAGGCTCTCAATCTGACTTGCCCAAAGCCACCCAGAATTCAGAAGTGGTGGGTGTAACCCAGCAAGTCATCAGGGAAAGCTGGAGAAAGAAGAAGCAAAGGGTGCCTGGGGGTGGGGGCAGCACAGGAGGAAGATTAAATACAACCAGATGAAAGATGAAGGGGTAGAGAAATGATGTTGTAGATTCAAAGGGATCAACAGGAAGGGGGCGGGCAGGGATGACAGCCCAGCTGACCAAAGGCAACAGGGAAAGGAACAGATCAATAAAAGCAACAGGGAAGAGAGAAGGTTCTGTGAACCCAGTAGAATTTATAACTTATAATTTGTTCTCAAGTTCACCTTAGCCCCCAGAAGAGATCCTCAAATCTGCTTTTAGGGGCTGATAAGAGATCCATCTCAAAGCATAAAACGTGAGTCCCTTATGAGCCCCCCCAAACTACTGTTTAATCATACATGTCCATTTCATGTATAGAGGGCACCCATAATTGATGGGTTACAGAGATTCGTGGAAATCATTATGATGGGTCAACTTTTGGTGAAATGGTTATGCTGGTAATGGCAGGAACTGATTTCTCTGGAGGGCGCTGCAGACCCAGGAGCCAGCTTTGCTCTGAGGATGCTTGGAGGGAGGTTCCTGGATCCAACTGTGGCGTTTCAAGAGCACTTGAACTCTGACCTACTATTCCATCTGACCCTGCTGCCCAGTCACTATTTTGGTGGTGCCAGTTCTGCTCCACAGTTGTACAGATTAATCCTTTGCTGCATTTCTTGGTCCTGAACTGTTTTGAGGGCTTCAGATATGCCCATTGGAGGCCCTGGCACTGAGACTCATGCATGTTGGTTGGTCCACATAGTCAAATAAGAAGAGCTTTTCTTCCTCAGCAGAGGGTCTTTCATCAGTGGTTGTGTCAGCTGGGTGGGAGGCCAATTATTGGGGTATGTCTCATTTTCAGCCCAAGTTGTTGACTTTGTATTCTGGTACAAGAAGTTCTCAACTTATATCAGTTCATTTAGTTTATTATTTATTTATTTATTTATTTATTTATTTATTTATTTATTATTTGGGCTTGTACGCCGCCCTCTCTCCAAAGGACTCAGGGCGGCTCACAACAATAAATACACAAATTCAATTATGAAATATAACAAATATAAGAACCCGTTAAAATCACATTTAAAAACCCCTTCAGTCCTGTCCGGCCAGGCCAAATAGCCATGTTTTAAGATCACGGCGGAAGGAGCGAAGGTCAGGAGGCACCCGGAGCTCCAGGGGGAGCTGATTCCACAGAGTAGGCGCGCCCACCAAGAAGGCCCACTCCCTGGGAGTCACCAGTCGACACTCTCTGGCCGACGGGACCCCAAGGAGGCCCTCCCTGTGGGAATGCACCCGGCGATGGGGAGCTGTTGCTGGCCGCAGATGGTCCACCAGGTATCCTGGGCCTAAGCCATGTAGGGCTTTATAGGTGATTACCAGCACCTTGAATCTCACCCAGAGGGCAACCGGTAGCCAATGCAGGTCCCGCAGGAGGAGTATAACATGAGAGTGTCGGGACACTCCCATCACTACCCGTGCGGCCGCATTCTGCACCAGCTGAAGCCTCCGAGTGGTCTTCAAGGGTAACCGCATGTAGAGAGCATTGCAGTAGTCGATGCAGGAGGTGACGAATGCATGAGTGACTGCGTAAGTCATCACGGTCCAGGTAGGGGCGCAACTGGCACACCAGACGAATCTGCGCAAATGCCCCCGTGATCACGGTCGTTATGTGATTGTCCAGAGTCAACCGTGAATCCAGGAGGATGCCTAAATTGCGCACCATTTCTACAGGGGGCAACACCTCACCCCCTATAGCCAATGATGGAATATTCTCCCGAAACCGAGATGCCGGTACCCACAGCCACTCTGTCTTGGCAGGGTTGAGCTGAAGCCTGTTCCTCCCCATCCAGAGCCGCACCCCTTCCAGGCACCAGGACATCACGTCGAGGGCATCACTGGGTTGATTTGGGGTGGATATAAAAAGTTGGGTATCATCAGCATACTGATGATACCTCACCGCAAAACCACGGATGATCTCCCCCAGCAGCTTCATATAGATGTTGAACAAAAGGGGAGAGAGGACCAACCCCTGAGGGACCCCACACATAAGGGGCCTCGGGGCAGACCTCTGCCCCCCCACCAACACCACTTGCAAACGCCCAGAGAGGTAGGAGAACCACCGTAAAACAGTGCCTTCCCCTCCCAACCCCTCAAGGCGCCGCAGCAGGATACCATGGTCGATGGTATCAAAAGCTGCCGAGAGATCTAATAGGACCAGGACAGAGGAATAACCCTTGTCCC
>JANHZT010004951.1:143770-153770 GCA_032468215.1 Stegonotus admiraltiensis
CCCCCCCCCCCCGTCTGTCTGTCTGTCTCATCTTTCTTTCTCTCTCTCTCATTCTGATTCTCCGGCACTCTCTGGGTCTCATGGGCACTTCTTCAGCCTTTGTTGGTGCTGAACGCATGACCTGCTCTCTCTCCCCACCATTGTGAAGCGTGCTAAATTTAACTGCACTGCAAGAGCAGTGGGCAGGCCATGGAGGTGCCAACAGCAGCAGATAGAGAGAAACAGCCAGACTGGGCCAGTGTCTTGGGGCTGAGAGGAAGTTGCGTGTCTCCCTGAGAGACCAAGCTGAGTGGAGCACCAACAAGGGCTGGAAGAAATGTCTGCAAGACCCAGCAACAGATGATGCTTCACTCCCGGTCTGAAACATGGAGTGAATCTCCATCCCCTGCCCTTCCCTTCTCAGGCCAGGTGAGGAGTGACTGAGAGGGCGAGGGGTAGGGACAACCAATGGTGGTTTCAGTCGACAGGAAACCACAGCAGGGGGAAGAAAGAGCCGCAGGTTGCTGACACCCATTGCTTTGGCCTGCCTGCCCCACACCCACACCCACCCACCCTTTTGCACCATTACCTCGTTCCGGCCAGTGAGGGCTGTGCTACTCCTTGCACCTCCTGCAAAGTTGCAAGTTGCACATAGTTCCCTCTACCGCAGAGATGTCTAGCCCCACTATGATCTGCCTGGCCGGTCCCATATTCCAGAGCTGTAGTCACAGGACTAGTCATTGGTCATCCCGGAGCAGCTCGGGTGCGCTGCGGACCACCAAAATTTTCTCGTGGACCACCAGTGGTCCATGGACCACCGGTTGGTGACCTCTGTGCTAAAGGATAACTGCTTTCTCCCCCCTTCTGTGTCTTCAAGAAGGGCACAAAAAGCAGTTCACGTTGCAGCTGCTTGTGCAAGTGACACAAGGAGCTGAGAAACAGAAATCAGTTGTGCTGCTGCCCCATGCTTGTGGGGCATCATCAAAATCTGAATAGCATTTGCCAGGGATCAGATGCTGGTTTTCAAAATGATCTAAGTCCAATCCTAGACACATTCACAAAATATCTCACACCCCAAGGAACAGAAGGAGCCAGACATCTGGCACAGAGGGAGTCACAGCATTAGTTGTCATTTCCAAAGCACATAATGAACCATTTCAATTTATTTTGCATTGGCCAGTTCCGGACACTATACTTCTGAGCAGCTTTGGAGAAGGGCAGTGAAATTCTCTGGAAATAGTATACTTGAATTTCAGTAAAGCATTTGACAAAGTAGACCATAACCTACTTCATGGTAAACTAGAAAAATGTGGGATAGACAGCATCATCACCAGATGAATTTGCAACTAGCTGACAAACCATATTCAACATGTGGTCCTTAATAGTAATATATCTACATGGAGGGAAGTAAGCAGCGTGGTACCCCAAGGTTCTGCTATAGGCCCAGGGTTAGGGTTAGGGTTAGACTCTTCAATATCTTCATAAATGACTTAGATGAGGAATAGTAGGGGGACTCATCAAATTTGCAGATGACACAAAGCTGGCAGGAATAGCCAACACCCCATATGATAGGCTCAGGATCCAAATGGATCCTGACCAGTGGTGGGTTTCTACCAGTTTGCCCTGGTTCGGGCACAGTCTTGCGGTCTCTTCTTAAAAGCCTTCAGTGATGGAGCACCCACAACTTCTGAAGGCAAGCCATTCCACTGGTTAATCATTCTCATTATTAAGAAATTTCTTCTTAGTTCTGGGTTGCTCTTCTTGATTAGTTTCCATCCATTGTATGAATGGAAGAAGAGGAGGAGAGGGAGACAGAGTCTTGCCATTCAGCTGCTTTCCTTCAATCTCCTTCTCTTCCTGTATATGGATTCCAAAGTCAACAATAAAGAATGGAAAGGAAATGTTTCTGGCATGTCCTATGAGCAATATGGGTTCCCAGCAAATTTCCATGAAGTAGGAATAACAATGAAATCAGGTCTTAACCTGGTTTTCTCCTTGAGGCTCTGCAGAGGCTTACCACTTGGAAATGTGGAACACATATTTACACCAACTCACATGCATTTCTCTGTATCAGAGTAGACTCTTTCCTTTTTCAGAAATTACTGCCGGTGTCCCTACAGGAGGACAATCTGTGAATGTCTGAGAAGGAGAAAAAGCTGGACCTCTCCCTGCTCAGAAAGTCTCTGCCCAGTGTTTGACTCACAAAAAGAGGGTAGACCTCCTCCTTCACAGCATAAGGAAGAGATTTAGGGGAATGGGATGTTGCCTACAATGGAGACAGAGCAGCTTTTGAACAAACAGGGGAGGAGGGACAGGATGATGCCTTTCTATGAGGCAGCAACATTCTTGCAAAAAGACAAAGTAATCCTGGGGGTGAGAGTGACCCTCCCTCCCAGGGACTCAGCTGTGTTTCCTGTCCTGCAACAGGCAAGAGAAAAGTGAGGGGGGTCTGCAGTTGTCCCTCACCCCTGTCAGAGCAGGGAGTGCTTGGTCTGACGCAGAGCACTGCAGTTCCACAAAGGAAGAGCCACTGTCCACGGCCACTCATCCCCAGGTTGCAAATATTACTCCTTCCTCCATGGAACCTGATCTAAGAGAAAAGGAAAAGGAAAGGACTCACAGAGCAGGATGAGGGCAATCAGCAGCACAATGAGGACGAGAAGGCAGATGATGAGGGCTACCCTCTTCGGGCCCATTCCCCAGAATACCTTGGCAGCGGGGCTGGAGGAAGCTGCGGGTGGGGAAAGGAAGAGAGTTGTGGGACAAGCTGAGGTCTCTACATAGGAAAAGTCAAAGACTGAGGGGCGGGAGCAGCAAGAGGTTTCTCTTCTGGGAATCTCCAGCAGGCTGGAACTGAGTGAGATGGGAAGCAGGCAAGAGTTGGGCTCAACTGCAGGCTGAATTCAGTTTTCCTCCATCCTTCCCCTTCATAACCAGAGGCCTGGATTGCTGAAGCTGCCGTCTTGCACAACAGAGCAGAGAGACAAGAGGCTTTGGAGCTATAAGGAAAAGCCAGCCTCCTGCTTCCCAGATGTTTGCTTCTGTCTCTTTCAGCCTACCCGCCAGTGCTACCTTTCCCAGTCCCCTACTTAGGGGTCTTCCCTATTGCAAGAGGTTGGACTAGACACCCATCTCCATTATTATATGCAAAAAACCAAAAAAAACCTCCTCTTTAGGAGGTTCCCGCAGATTCTTACCACTTGGACTTGCACCACCTATGCAGGGCGGGGAGCTTGGTCTGGTTTCTGTAGCATAAGTTCTGAGGGTGGCACCTGGAATGGTCTCACCTGATGGGGCTACTTGAGAGACAGCAGGTGTGAAGGCATAGAGGCTCAGGACCTTCTGACAAGGCAGGAGGCAGGAGTGCCCTTCCTGTGGGCAAAGAAGACCAAAGTTGGAAAAGAAGTCCAAGGATCAAAGTCTGGATGCATCCGAACAGGAGTGGTGGTCCTAGGCCCCCTCTTTTCCCCCCAGCAAACTTGCCATTCACAGCCAAGTACTCTTTCTACCAGAGTCATCACAAGCCAAGAGAATTCCTTTCCTGAGCTGCTTCTGGGCTGACCTCTTTGCCAAGGAACTGGGTGTGCTCCTTTGTAGAAGCCCAGTTTCCAGCTGCCTACCTGAATTAGGATACTGGCGCTATCCTTGCCAGAGGCTGTGTTCCCCATAGGCTAAGCTAGGCAAGGCTAGGCCGGGCAGGGCAGGGCAGGGCAGGTCTCTTCCTTCTCGCTGTTTTTGCTCTGAAAGGGCCGAGCCCTGACCTCCTTAGTAGGAGCAATATGCAGTGTGTGTGTTGTGCTTACTGAAGCTGCCCCAGCAGGGGAGTCTCCCTCCAGGAATCTCCTTACCAACCAGTCCAGGTCCCTGGTTGGACACCTGCCTGGACCCCAGCCATCCAAAAGGACTCAGTGCTGGGCAGTGTGGCTCTCAGCGCCCAGTCATCCTGCCTTGGTTGCTTGCAAAGTGACAACTACCTCCTGCCTCCCCACCCCCCAAATGCTGCTGGGCCCTGAGGTCACTTCTGAGGATCAGATTCCCAGCTTCTGATTCACTTGCAACCTTATTATTAGTAGTAAATTCATTTGTTGCCCATCTTGTGGTTTCAGGAAATTCTGAGCAGCTTGTAGTATGATAATATACAAATATCAGTTATAAATATAAGAACATATTAAAATTACAAAAAATTAAAACAAATTAAAAAACATGGATTTGGAGCAAAGAGGTGGGGTGCCTTCTCTGTTAGCCCACCTACTATCTCCAGCCAACTGCTTCTTCTTCAGGACTCAATGTCAACCAGCATAGCCAAGTTTTAAGGCCTTTTCTGAAGGCTAAAAGAAAGGATCTTACTTCTTCTGGCAAGATGTTCCAAAGGGCAGGAGCCATGGTAGAAAAGGCTCTCCTCCTGGATCCCAGCAGCTGAAATTCCTTGGCTGATGGGATCTGCAGTAGGCCTCTCCTGCCAGCAGACTGGGGGGGCGGGGGGGCAATCCCTTTGGGGAAAGACAGTTCCACAGGTATCTGAGACACCTCATCTAAATGGCTTTAAGGTAGTAATCAACACTTTGCATTGCACCCAGAAGCAGATTGGCAGCCAGTACAGCTCACATTCTGTGTGCTATCCTTGGGGACTTCAAAACTGTCCGTGCCGCTGCATTCTAGACCAATTGTAGCTTCCGAATACTCCTCAACAGTAGCCCCATGTGGAGCACATTGCAATAATCTGAGCAGGAGATGACCAGGGCATGTGTGGCTGAGCACAGGGCCTCACAATCTAGAAAGGGGCATAATTGCCACACCACACAAAGTTTGTGAAGGCTCTCCTAGCCATGATTGCCACCTGCTCCTTGAGCAGAGTCTACTCTAGGAGGACCCTCAAATTGCACAGCAGGTCTGCTCCCCATCCAGAACTAAAGATGATATGTCTCTGGATCCTGAGGCTCTACATACACACAGCCACTCCCTCTTACCAGGATTCCCTTGAAGCCTGTTGCACCCCATCCAGGCCCCCACTTCTTCCAGGCACTGCAAAGGGACAGCCAGGGCATCACTTGGGTCACGAGGGATGAAATCCCTCGTACCCAGCGGTTTCATACAGATCAGGTGTATTTGATCTACGGCCTGCAGGCTGCATGCAGCCCTGGACAGATAGTCAGGCTGCCCTTTTTTTTTTTTACAGACCCCTCACATCCTGGACATAAATTGTTTCAACTCCTCTACCCTCAAAATGACGCTGTAGAGCACTGTACACCAAGACAACTAGATACAAGAACACCAAACACCATCACTCTGCTAAACGGATAATTCCCGCAACACTGTCAAACTATTCACATTAGGCTGCATTACTATTGCTATTGGTCTTCTCATCATTCCTGTCACCCATCTCCTCCCACTTGTGACTGCATGACTGTCACTGGGTGTTGTGCCCTGTGATTCTTGACGAGTGTATCTTGCCTTTTTATGTACACTGAGAGCTTATGCACTGAAGACAAATTCCTTGTGTGTCCAATCACACGGCCAATAAAGAATTCTTTCTATCTATCTATCTATCTATCTATCTATCTATCTATCTATCTATCTATCTATCTTCTATCTATATGCTGCCCAAGACAATTCTTCTTCAATGCAACCCAGACAAGCCAAACGACTGGACACCTCTGATGTACGTATTAAAAGGGGGCAGAGAGAGTAGTGAGCCCAAAGGAATGGCTCTGCCTCCCCCATTAAGGCTGATTGGAACTGGCCACAGAAAGAGGAACTGAACCACTTCAACACTACATTTCCCAGTCCCAAATCCCACAGCTGATCCAAAAAGATACCATGGTTGATGGTACTGAAAGGTGCCAAGAGGTCAAGGAGAGCAAGGATGGATGCCTTACCACCATCTCACTCTCACCAGAGATCAGCAACAAGTGCAATCAATGCTCTTTCTGTCCCATGATGGGGCTTGAAACCTCACTGAAAGGGATCAGAGAATCTATTCCCCCCCCCACATTTCCCTTCTGCTATGGTTCTTTTGTGGCTGGGAAATGGACAGGTGGGGGGGGGCAAGGAGGACACTGGACTATCCCAGAGATGCTGCCCTGAACCAGTTGGGAGCCCCACACCTCTGAACCCCCCTCTCACACCAGGGCCAAAGGAGTCTGAAGCCCTCCAGGTAGACATGTTGGCAGAGGCTGGACAATGCAGACTTTGGCCATGCCCATTCCTTCCTGTCAGAAGCTCAGGTATCGAGAGACATTTGTCCCAGAGCCCTCTGGCAAATGCGGCCACCTCGGTCAAGTGCCTCCCTTCCAAGGTTTGCCAGATACTCCACTTGCCAGAGATGCAGCCTGCACCAGCCTCCCTGAAGCCATGGACAAAGACCAGCTGCTCAGCTAAGCACCCCTGAGCTCTGCTTCCTGGCCCCAGACTGCTCTTTCCCAAAGGGCAGAACCAGGGGTGAAATCCAGCAGGTTCTGACAGGTTCTGGAGAACAGGTAGCAGAAATTTTGAGGAGTTAGGAGAATGCTAAATGCTCTTAAGAAGCTTATCTCAAGGAAAGAAGCAGCCATCACAGAATCACAGAATAGAAAGACTGCCTACAATCTGTTCTCACCCCCACCCCCTCAATGCTGGTGAGAGCACTGGGCACGGAAGAGGCTTGTGAGGATTTGCTCAAGGAGACCTGCCTTGATGCTGCCCAGCACTGAGGATGAAGGATTTATGGAGGAGGTGCCCCCCCACCCCCCGAGCAGCCTCAAAGAATAGAAAGCCATCCAGTCCTAGGACTGCTGGAGACCTCAGCCTACTCCTTCTTCCTCTCTGGGGCTCATTTCTACCAATTCCAGGAAGATGTCTACTGACCACATTCCATCACTCCAGTGATCAGCAGGTTCTTCCCTCCCTCCTTCCCTGAGCTGACTTACCAGGAGCGGGGGCTGTTCCATGGCCTCTTCCCACCAGCAGCCCTGGTGGATCACTGCAACCTTTCAAGGTCCATGGCCCTTTGCCTTCCTTCAATCATACATATGAGCTTCAGAGGTTTGCCAGCATCCAACCCACAATGTAGCTCTGGGAC
Source organism: Stegonotus admiraltiensis (assembly GCA_032468215.1). Taxonomy (NCBI): domain Eukaryota; kingdom Metazoa; phylum Chordata; class Lepidosauria; order Squamata; family Colubridae; genus Stegonotus; species Stegonotus admiraltiensis. The sequence continues at coordinate 150,807 of JANHZT010004951.1, forward strand.
AACTGCACTGAGTGGGAAGCTTACCTGTCTTACCTGCCAGGCACCCTCCCTGCTAGCTGTGTGTGGCAACCTCCAGAGCCAGGCAGGGAAGAAACTGGCCTGACCTGAAAGATTACTCTGCGCAGCCCAGCCTTCCTGCCAGGTTTCTGAGAGCATCTGGTTTCAGGTCTCCTGATGGGGACCTGCACAAGAGAAATTGGTTTTTCTTCCTGGATGGTCAATGGACCCTCACACAGGAGTCTTGCCAAATGCTCCTCTGTTCTGAAGCTCTCTGGCCATGGCCCTGAGCTGGTCTCCCCAGGCAAGGAGGCAGTATCAGGGCAGCCACACCCAAGGAAGGACATCCAAAGGGAGTACCTGACTCAGGAGAACAGGAAGGATGAGAAGGAAAAAACAGCCCATTCTACTTCCCACCAGATTGCATGGCACTAAAAGAGGTAGGCAGGAGAGCATTTCTGGAATCCCAGACTGGTGGAAGAGGCTTGGGAGGCCACCTCCAAAGCCATCTTGTCAGGGTAATGGTGATTTAATAGCTGACCAGCTGCTGTAATGTTGTAATACTGTAACGAAGATGCAGTGGTAGCAATGAGTCATCAGGGTTATTTGACTGCTATCACTTTAAGAGGCTGTAATATAAAGAGGCCCTGTGAGGGCATATCTCTGTATGTGTCTGTGTGCTTCCATGCTATAGCTGGTGATTGATTGCCTGACTTTGCCTAGTACCTGTATGTATACATTCCTTGTAGATAAACCACTATTTGAAAGACAAACCTCTGTTTACTGTATTTTGATCTGGGGTTGTCTCAAAATCGTCACACTGTGCACTGTGTAACCCTAACCCTCTGACACATCTGATCACCATCTACCCTTTTTTCACATATTTCTAGCAAAAGAGAGTCTGCTACTTCCTGAAGAAGCCTCTCCCAGGTTGCTTTTGCTGTTCAGATTCTCTTTTCCTGCTGTTTCTTGTCAATTAAATCCATCGTTTCTTGCCTTAGTTTTTTGAATAAATCTACCCAATCTTCTACATAACAATCTTTTGGATTCTTGGAGGTAACAATAACATATCTCATAATCTTTTCTTCTACAGGTTAAAGATTCCCAACTTCTCCAACTCTTCTTCTCCAAAGGCCTGTGGTTGGAAAAACAACAATTGGCTGCAGTTCATGGGGAGAAGTTCAGGTTGGATCAAATTGTGAACGTCCACTAAAAGGGATTGTCAGAGTTTGTTGCAAAAAACAAATCCAGAGGCACACACAGATAAATTGATGCAGCAGGATTCATTAACTTCTTTATATTCATAATAATACAAGAAGTAAATTTACAATACCAACAGCAGATTTACAGTTTCACTTCAGCTTAGATCAGCAGACAAGTTCACACACACTGGTTTCAGTTTCATTTCTCTGCACAGAATCAGAAGCTGCAGACTAAGACACACCCTGGCTCCAATCTGTCTCAGCTCCCAATTGGCTGACTTAGATGCTATGCCTATTCATTGGCTGACCTTGTTACCATGTCTTCCCAGTCATGAATATTCTAACAGAATTGCCAGTAAAAGCTGGTGAATCCTAGGAAGCTTTGTAGCTGTTTTCTGTTGCTTAGGGGCTGCCAGTCTAGGACAGCTTTCACTTTGGCTGGGTTCATTTCCATTCCTTTGTTTGACGCTTGGTAGCCCAGGTAGTTTAGGCTGGTCTTGTGAAACTCGCATTTTGACAGCTTCGTGTATAGCTTAGCAGGGAGGTGTTTCTTCAAAACTTGGTGCATCAGTTTGATGTGCTGCTCTAGAGTCTCAGTGAAGATGAGAATGTTGTCGAGGTACACAAGAATTCCCTTTTACAGGTGATCATTCAGTACTTCGTTTATTAGCTGCATGAAGACCACAGGGGGTCCCTGTAGCCTGAAGGGCATTACTTTAAATTGGAAGCCGTTGAAGGCAGTCTTCCACTCATTGCCGTCTTTTATTTGCACCCAGTAGTATGCCTCTCATAGGTCTATCTTTCCCCTTGGCTTGGTTGTTGGTAATGGCCAAGATCATTTCTTGGTCAGTGAAATAATCATCCCTGTAGGGGTCAATGTGGGTCCAGACCCAGTTCAGGTAGAAGCCCAGCTTGTCGGGGCTTCCATCAAAGGTGGCCCTGAAGTGGGGTGGGGTTGCTGGTTGCACGGGTGATGGCAGTGGCCGAGACATGGGGATGGGAGCAAGCGTCCACTGGAGCTTAACCCAGGCCCTTCTGGCAGCATCTGAGGTTGCCCCACTGGGCTGTTGGGTCTCCAGTGCTGGGGTGGGCTCCAGCATGGGCCCGGGATTCAACTGTGCTGAGTGCAGCAGTGGAGGGCTGGCAGGCCAGGCTATCAAGGAAGCAGATTAGGTGTTCCTGGGGAGATGGTTGTGTGCTGAATTGTGCTAGCGGGAGCAACATTGGGGTTGCTCCCTGAATAGATCGGTACCTCTGGGCAGGAAACATAAAGGTTGGCTGGTTAAGGAGAACCAAAGCTGCATTTGATACCTCCCAATATTACCAAGGCTGAGTTGGCCAAGCTTCTCTGGCAGCCCCTCCAGGGTCTGGCTAAGGGTTACGGTCTGGTACTTCCACTCCCTGGACTTGCTGACATTCATGGGTCCCATTGACCTCCATTCAAGGATTGCGGTCCTCTCCTCCCTCATCAAAGTGATCATACATTTTCTTGCCGGCTCCTGAAATGCAGACCAGTAGCTGGTATCTTCCTCTGCCTGGTAAAGCTCCTGGGTGGTTGATGACTTAGTGTGACTCTTGGGTTGGGCGCCCAACAGGTGCTCAAACTCCACCACTGCTGCTGTTGCCTGCTCGGGCATAGAGGAGTCCTGTAAGCTTTCATCAGTCCCCCCACAGGCTCCGCCAGCAGCCATCATCTCCTCCATCTTCTTCTCCATCTTCCCTGAGTCTTTCTGCTGCCCAGTACACCGGGTAAGCAGCTGGGGCT
>JANHZT010004951.1:174469-187661 GCA_032468215.1 Stegonotus admiraltiensis
GTGTGGGGGGGTGGTGGGGAATTGAAGAGGTAGAGGGGGTGAATGAGTGCCTTTTAGGCCCCACAGCCTGCGACCGCCTCTTCCATATTGCTGGAAGAGCCCCCCCACCCCCGCCCCAGTCCCCAACTGAAATCTCCTGCAGGGGGTGCGGCTGAGCAGTCCCAGCTCCATCCGTGCCTTCACTGAGCCTCAGCGGCTTGCTCCTCCTGCTTTGCTGGAGCTCCCACCTCCTGGCAAGGCTGGGGCCACGGAGGGTTTCTTTCTCTTTCTTTACTGATTGCTCTGCTCTGTTCTCAGAGCCCTCCTGAAGTGAGACGCAGCAGGTTCGCCTGGGAGACCCCTCAAAGCACCAACAGGGAAGCAACAGACGGAGGGCAGGAAGATGCCTCTGGGGCTCCATTTGGGCGCCTGGCTGCTCCTCCTGTTCTACACAGGTGAGTGCCGCTTCTCCAAGGAGGGCTGGCCTGGGGCCCCCTCTGGGCTTCTGCTTGTTCCAGCAGTCAGTCCACCTGGCTTCTGGCCCTGCGGGTCAAGGTCCCCTGGGGGCCCAGCCACATGTTGTGAAAGGAGGCAGCCGCCCTGTGTTTGTGCGCACAACTGCCTTTCCCAAAACTTCAGGCCTGATGCCACCAAGGACGCCTGTCTCCACTTCCAGGCAACAGATTGATCTCAATGACCAGATCCTCTAGAAGAGATTTCCTGCAGTTAACTGGCGATGCGTTGGGCAAAGGAGAACTTTTCCTAGATATTACAAACCATTTCCCATCTAAATGTTTTCCACCCAAATTTTGTTTTACAGACCAGGTGGTCAATCATTTTCTAATGCAGGTAATCCTCAATGCACAGCCACAATTAGGACTAGAACTTTTGTTGCTAAGCAAAGCAGTCACTAAGTGACTCACACTGAATTTTATGACTTTTTTGGCTGCAGTTGTGAAACAAATCATGCAATTGTTAGTTGAGCAAATCCGGCTTCCCCCATTGACTTTACTTGTTGAAGCCCTCTGTGAAAGTTTCAAATGACAATCATGTAACTGCGAGGATGCTGTGGGGTTCACATGCGGAGACTGGTTGTAAATAACCTTTTTCAGCCAGCCCTGTCATAACTTCAAACAGTTGTTAAACAAATGGTTGTAACTCAAAGACTACCTGAAATCTCAGGGTGCTTGGGGCAGATTCCAGAGTGCTGTGTGCTAGAAGGCTGAGTTGTGGAGGAGAGGGTCTGCTGATCAGGGTTGAATCGCTCGAGTGGGGGGGAGGAACCTCTCTCTTTCCAGCTAAGGGGGTCCCTTTCCTCCAAAGAGCCCTGGTCAATATATCAAAGGAAGGGAAGCAAAAGTCTCATTGAGGAGGAGGAGGAGGAGGAGGAGGAGGAGGAGGAGGAGCAGCAGCAGCAGCAGGAGCACTGGGAAGGTCTCTGGCTGTGTTATGGAGTGGAGTCAGGGGAGTTGAGTCTCCTTTTCAAAAAAAACATCCCTGGGTCCTCTTTTAAACACGGGTGACCTAGTTTGGCATAGGAGCCATCTGACCCTGCAAAGGAAGCTTCTGGAAGATTCCATGATGTAAACACAAGAGGCCTTGTGATCTCTCAGTCTTCGGTGCAAGGCAAGAAAATCAACACCTACACGTTTTCCGCTGCCTTTTCCTGGGTATGGCTGCTGTGGTGACCACGAGGAGCTCCAGAAAGCTTTTCAGAATATTTGCCACGTCTCTGATTTGGGGGCCGATTGGATGGAGCAGCCCCTCCATTTCAGGGGCTTTGGGGAGAGCAACCTGGTCCACAGCTTGTTCTCCAGCTTTGCTCAGGCTTCATAAAATAAATGGTTTTTAAGGAGCAGCTTTATTCTGGACACAATGGCAGTTATGTGCTGATGAGAAAGCCTTTACCATATTTTTTCTTCTTTTCACAGCCAGGCTTGTGGAAGGAGAGCTGAAAGGTAAGGAATGGAGGGAGGGGCCTTTAGGACTTTGGGTTATGGCTGGAAACAAGTAAAAAAGGGAGCTGTTGTCCATGCAGCCATCAGGAACTGACCCTGGCACCTTTGCCCCAAACCAGCTGTGGTGCATTTACCTGGGTGGGTTTGCGACTGTTGGCTGAAAAGAGGAGCCTTCTTTGCCACCAGGATTAAGAAAATGGGAGGCTCCAATTAGTCCCAGCTTCTGTCCTGGCTCCCCCAGGGGTGGGGTGGGGGTGTGTGTCACTCTTTTGAATGAAAATGGATGCCGTTGGCAACATGCGGCATAGCCGGCATGTTCCACATCATTTCCTCTGAAGAAACTCGGCTGAATGAAAATCCAGGAGAGCATTTGGAGATGGTTGCAGAGTAAGAATAGCAACGTCTGTTCAAAGGTAAACTACTGTAAGTTATCATTTGGAACTGCCAGTGACTTAACACCTGTGGCAAAGCAGGCCCGCTTCCTGTTAAGCATGTGAGACCTCTCCCCGAACGTGCCCGTGGGGCAAAGAAAAAAGCCACAAAGGCTGGACTGAGAAGAAGGGAGAGAGATGTTCCCCTGGAGGGAGGGGGGCTGTGGGGCGTGATCTCATAGTCTCTCCCAGGGCTCTCTTGGCAAAAAGGCAGCCACACTGCTCTTCCCAGTGAGATCCTGCTGGATTATCCACCAGTGTGCCCAGGACTGCCAGGCAGATTATTTCTCACTTGCCATAGAAATCAACGTGAAAATCGCTTGGGAGAACGTGTTTCTCACATGCCCGGAAGAGGAATCCCAGTGGTGGGACACTTATTCCAACCTAGGAAACGAGACCACCCTGGAAATCTCCGGCCCAGATAATCTGCTTGAGATCGAAAGGGGGAAAGAATTTTCCTGTGGACAAAATAGCAAATCCTGGAAGATTTATCTGAAGATCAAAGGTCAGTCGGGGCTACGGTGTGATGGGGCCTTTCTGCCCTTGATGGGGAAGGGGAGTGGGGCTGGGAGGCTGCTCCGCAGTGTGAGCTGCCTGGTGGCCAATCCCACCCCACACCTCTAGTCCCAGGCAGCCAGAGCAGAGAAGACCCTTCCTCCAAAGCCAGGCTGGCAGAGCTCCCTGTTCAGCTGAGGCTTCTGGGTTTCCTGCAGAGTGCAAGGGCTGTGTGGAGCTGAGCTTGGGCCTCGGGGCCGGCATCATCATAGCTGACCTCCTGCTCACCCTGGGAGTCCTGCTCCTCGTCTACTTCTGCAGCCAGAAGCAGCAGGCCCTCTTCAAGCCAGGTGCCCCGCGGCGGCTACAAGGTGAGTGCCTCTCTCCCCCACCCCCAACTGCAGGCCAGATTTTACGCACTGTGCTTTGCGGTTTGGAGGAGTCTGAGTGGTGAGGGTTGGGCTGCCCTCAGTTAAGTCCTCTGGCACTCCCCACTCCCCTTCCACAGTGGAGAAGGGCTCCAAGGAGGCTGACAGCAACAACAGGGACAGATGATTTTGCAAGTCCAGGCAATCACAGCAGAAGAAAAGGACAGTGTGTGTGTGTGTGTGTGTGTGCGCGCGCGCGCGCCCATCAAGCAGTGAAATGCTGAGCCAGAGAATGGCAGAGGCAACGAACTTTGCACTTTGCTTTTTGCTCCAGGACAGCAAGCAGACCATCCCCCGCCTGTCCCAAATCCAGATTATGAGGTAAGCCCTGAACTGAATATGGAGGGTGGGGGGAAGAGTTCACTCTGTGCAGCACCTCAAGTATTGGAAGCCGAGGGCCAGAGCTGCAGAGAGAGGACAGGCATGCAGCAGAGGGTAGCTGGGGCCCACAGCCCCTACCCCCCACCCCCACTTCTCTGCTAAGGTCTGTTTCCTGAAGTGAGGATCCAGATTTAGTGAATTTCATCAGTATTGGCTTTTACAAAGGGAACAGACAGTGCCTCAAAATGACTTTTCCCCTACTTTGGTACTGGCAGGGTGGAGCAAAAATTCAACTGGGAGATTTAGTTCAAAAATAATTTGAGTGACTCTCTGAATCAATTTGCTTTTTTAAATTAAATTTTTAAAATTGATAGCCAAATTGGAAGCTACATTGTGAATTTTTTTACTAATCAGTTTAGAAAATGTAATTGATTCAGAATGTCAGACCAAAGTAACATTCCAGCCTCATCCCACACATCTTCTTTGAGATTCCCCCAAATAAAAAAGGAATCTAACATGGCTTTAAACTCTACTGCATACAGAAGTCAGTTTCCTGATATGTATTACACAAACAACTGTGAAAACGATCAAAAGCTTTTGAGAGAGAAGAGCATCAGAATCAAGAGTCTGTATCACATACAGCCGAGTGAGGTCCTCATTTTGCTAATGCCCCTCTTATACACACACAGCCAGTGTCCTAGAAAGTAGGACCAGGTTTGCCAAAAACATCTTCTGTTCCTACAGCCGATCCGGAAGGGCCAACGGGAGGTGTATGCTGGCCTGGAGCCCCAGGCTTTCTGAGATGCTGCCTCACTTGCCATGGCAAGATGCCAGATGTTCTGGCTGGCCGTGAGTCCCCAGAAGTGCCTGCCACTTCCTTCTCCTGTTTGCACTAACCGCTGACCTTCCTGGTGGGGGAACTCCATTTGCACTGAGTTTTGCAGCTAGAAAATCGGGTGGCCTGGAGAGCCGCATCCCAGGTGGAGCAGAGAACTACAGGATGCCCAGAGGGCTTTTCAGACTGCTGGTCTCACCTAGGCAAGAAAGAGGCACCATAGACGCCTCTTCTCTCGGGTGGGGTCACTCAGCCATAGCACTGCTGCCCCAAGTGCATGCAAACTCCGCAGCTCCTGTCCCGTCTCCTGGGCAGGGTCTGCTGTTCTGGCTGGGGGTGCCCAGGAACCACTTGTGGCCAGGTGTCCCCTAGAGCACCTGAGATGGTATGCCTGGTTGGTCAACTTGTGCTTCAGGAGTCTTAAGCCCACTTGCCCTGGCAGGGAACCCCATGATGAAAAGAAGGCCTGCTTTTACATCTGTTTCGATTGTACTCGCAAAGAATAAAGCTCTGTTCCATTCACCCCAGAGACTCCTCCTGTGTCTTTCTTCTCTGATATGGGTGTTACTGGAAGCAGATGTGGGGAAGGAGGGGGCAGAACGAAAAGAGGAGGTGTGGGGGTGACAGACGTTAAAGCCCAGGTCTTCTCTGCTTTCCCACCCACCAGCAGTGCCCCAGTAGGAGGGGAGGCAATACCAAAGTGGCAGGAGAGGAGTCAAGGTCAGATAGCACCCTAAGACGGACCTGGCCTTGGCCCACCCTTCCCGCTTTGAGAACCAGCCAAATGAACCCATTGCTGGTAATGAGAGGCAGCATCACTAAGGCTTCAGCTTCACAAGAAGGTCCATCAGCACAAAATCTGGCAGTTGCAGTGGGGAGGAAAAGCTGGGGCCTCAAGGAGAAACAGCCACCCCCAGCGGATGTGCTCATTCCACAGGATGTGGTCAAAAGCACACACAGCTGCATTTCAAGAAAGGCACAAACCACCACCCGGTGCAAAAGCGACACTCTGCTGCCCTATGAATCACCACCCAGTGGTGGCTACACACTTGTGCAAATGGCTGACTCCATGAAATTTGCACTCCCACTTCATTGCAGCCCTTTGATTCATGAGCCATGTTAGAGAGGAAGTTGTAAGCAACATCTTTTATTGGGGAAGAGGCAGGATGCACAGGGTAGCAACACCAGGGACCCAGTTTCAGCTGCAAAGGGGAGATTGGAAGATGAACCGGTCAACTTGTATTGCTGAGAAAAGATATTCTTAAGGATTCTGATTGGCCACATTCCCAGCATTGCACCCAGAGTGCATTAATCAAACAAGTTTAAGCAGGCTGCCCCCCCCCCAAATCCCCCACTCTTCAGTTTAACAAACAGAAAATGGAATCCAGCAGCTCTGACAGCTCTAGCAGGCCTTGTTGGCTCTCGCAGGCTTGAGGCCCTGGCGTAGAAGACAGGCACAGGCGGAGGGCCCCACAATTCCCCACCTCAGCTGACGTGATGGGTGTCCCTCAGGGATTGAGCACAGGAAGGGGAACCTGAATGTGGCTGGAGATTGGCTTCATCGGCGGCGAGGCTTGGCAATGCCAATGTGGCTGTACGGCCTGTCGTTGCGCTCCTGTAGAGGCTGGAAGGAAGAACACCAACCCCTAGGGCCTCAGTGCCATGGCCCCAGGATGGCGAATTGCACCCCTGAAACACATTTCACTCTTAGCCAGAATTGTTAACCATGGATTTTTTAACATCGCTGTCATCAGCCACACTGGATCCTCAAGTAATATCCAGAATTTGCCCAGCAGGCAAAGCCAAGCTGTGACTGGAGTTTGTGGTTCAGGGTGTTGCCAAACATCTGAATAGGTCTGGAAGAGAACAGGTTTGGCAGAGTCTGCTGTCTCTGGACAGCTTTCCCTGCCCGGAGATCCTCCTTGGGGCTGGGATTCTGGAGATGACTGAGAGGTTTGCAGACCCTTTGTCAAAGCCATCCCATCAGTGACTATGAGAGCAGCTAGTTTTACTCAACGATTGGGCACAGGTGTGCTCATACCTGGATCTAGATCTGCCCCATCTCTACTCTACTAGGATATACAGATGGCCTAATATTCACACAATCTTCTAGTAGGTCTCCCACTTTCTGTGGGATGAACTGGCCAGTCTCTGATCTGACACAGAAAGGAAAATCAAAAGGAAACTCTCACCTGGTACAGCTGGTCGTTGGCCAACAGGCACTGCTTATCAGAAGCTGCAGGATCAAAATAGGAAGACTGAGTCCACAGGGAACAAATCAAGAGCCCAAGAGAGCAATGGGGGGGGAATCTCTGAGGCAGGCAAGAAACAAGGGGGGAGGGCACCTGGGCTGTAAATATGATGGTTTTTCCTTCTGGAGAAAACTACCAGTCACCCAGCTGCCCTTTCCTGCCACCTCCTCACCTTGGGCTGGCCGGCCCCGTTCTTCCACGGCTATGTGGTACACAGCAATAGCCAGGAAGAGTGTGGCAATGAGGCTGGCTGCAGAAATCCCCAGAATCGTGGTGAAGTCCAGAGAGATGCAGTTCTGGCACACTGTAGTGAAAGAAAATGTTGGATACATTCTGCACTCCCCCACATATCCACATGGAGTCCACACAGACCTCACTCAAGCCGAGCAGGTGTCCTTTTACGGCACAACTGCCACAAGCAGCCCTCACCCACCAGAAGCCATTACCAGGTCACTGGGTAGAGAAAGGGAGGCCCAGCTACAGTCCATGATCTGCCCATCCCAGGGGCTGTCCCAGGCCTTCATAGGGCTTGGCAGGATTACCTGAGTCCTGGGAAAGAGCAACCTAGTAAGAGAGCCCAGAAATGCCAAACCTGAGCAGAGTGGAGCATTTCATCTCCAGAAACATTTCATTGCAGGGACAGTGAATGTAAGTCACAGAGGTGGTGATTTGAGTTTACCTTCAGAAAAATCTACACCACTTTTTTTCTAATATCTAAGAATGGACAAGCAACATCTTGAGGAAAAAGCTTTGTTCCATAGAAAGAGGACTAACTTCATTTAATCAACTAAGAAGCAAAGTCTTTGAGACCTCACCAAACAAACAAAGCTCCTTTTGAAGTATGGAGGCAAACAGTGGCCAATTTACCAGGCTGAGGACAGACTGCCCAGATTTTGTATACATTTGTCAATCAAGCTGCCCCCCCCTTCTTGTTTTGCTCAAGACTGTCTCAGGGTAGGGAACGGAGCTAAAATATTCCTTTCACCTGAACTGTCCCAGTTTCAAAGGGCAGGCTTATTTCAGAAAACCCTGGCGTCTGCCTCACTGAGACTAGAGGACTGCCAATGTTGTTAAATAAGGGGGAGAAAGAAGGCTTACTCACTCCGGACGAAAACTTGCAGGGGTCTGCTTTCCTCATTACTGTTGATACACACATAGATGCCTCTGGGATCGTCCATCACAGCCAAAACCAACTCCTTCCCTTGGTAGGTTAGATTCATCCTGTCTTTTAACCAGCGTGTCTCATTATTGCCCTCTTTACATACCAGGGAGACCTTTTTTCCTTTCTGCTCTTTAGTGATGATCTCTGCAAAACAAATGGGATGAGGTGGGGCAGAGGTCCCATAGACAAAGCCTCACCAGTACCGCCAAAGTTTGAGGGGCCAAACAAATTAGGTAACAAGTATTTTAGCAAGACATAGTCATTTATGCTCTTCAGGCAACTGGTATTCCTTCAGCAAAGTATCATGGCTTAATCATTGGTTAAGGGAAACAAGCCTTTGTGCTTATTTCTAGTTCTGGGCCAGCAGTTGCTGCTGTGCAAGGGTCTGCTTCTGTTTTCTCTATCCAGCTTCCAGGCATCAGCAGGGGTGGGGGTCTGCTGAAAGTATACCAGGAACCTGCTATCCGCCCCTGGGACCAAGTCTTTGTGGCTGTTTCTCTCTCACGCTGCCTATCCACTTTGCTTGTCTCAGGGATCTTGCCTTCCTCCTGTAACATGTTTGCTCAGCTGATAGTCCTGCTGAGTAGCTGCTGAGACTTCCTCCCAAATCTACCTGGCAGCCTTGAATTGTTTAAGGCCCTTTGCCCTCCCATCCAGAAATAACTCTGGATGAGCTTCTAGCCAGCCAGGAAAATCTCTTTCTTTCCAAATATTCTTTTGGAAACAAGCTTTTTCCAAACACTCAGGATCTGGAAAATTCAGAAGCCAGCCCCAAATGAAAAGAGAGCCAAAATTTAAGCACACCAAGAGTCACTGACTGGGCTTCTGCACACATTGTGGAAACCCAGCAAATTATGGCAGTCAGTAAAGCATGGCCACACAACCTATGGCTGGCCCCATCCATCCATCCATCTTATTTATACATCTATCTTATTTAAACTCCTCCCGACCTGCCTCTCTAGTTTTCTTTCTTTTAGAAAACCTGGATAAAGCATACCATTTTCAGATGCGGTATTTCCACTTACGCTGATGCCTGAAAGAAAATAATTTCATGTTGAGAAACACGGAGCAAAATAAACTGGGACCAAGAAACGCCAATAATACCGCACACCAGACCTCCACTCAGTTGTCCAAACAACATCAAACAGTTGGATGTATGCTATGCAGATGCAGTGAAAAGACCGAACTCCATGCCAAATGGCACCCAGGGAGGGAATAGCAAACGCTAATGGAGGACTGATCAGCCTTCGGCCGAAAGGATAACATTGACTTGAACAAGGAAACATTTCTGTGACTTCTTAATTTCAGAAACAGGCGGCTAAGGAGTATCATGATTGGGGTTTTTAATATTAGGCTAAGTCTGAGGAAAATGGACAGCAAGAAGTTTTTTCTCTCAAAACGGTAGTGGTTCAGGACAGGCACATAACAATATTTCCTCACCTACCACAGGCTGGGGAGACAGGACCACTCACAGATCTTTTGGCCCTGGAATTTGGCAGCCACCCAAAGGCCACATCTCCATCATTGCCTCTTCAATGGGCTGAATTTACATTTGCATTCAGCCTTTCCTCCAAAAGCTTGCAACATAAATGCCCCATTCCTCATTTATGAGCTTGGTGAGACAGAGGGAAGTGGCTGGCTACACCGGTTCAGCCTGGCTGCCTCCAGCTCCAGGCCAGGTGTGAAGAGGACATGGGTCTGCTGTTTTCAGATGGGGGGTGGGGGAGCAGATGCTCTGAATCACAAACACAGCTAAGTGCAAGCAACACATGATAATGAACTGGCAGTCTGGTCCTTGTGCCTTCACTATACCTGTCTCTTTCTTTCTTTTGCAGCCTGCATACCCTCATCCCCCCTCCCAGTCCTGAGTTCACAAACCACCACCTTCTCAAACTGCCTGCCTTGGATTTAGTCCTACCTTGGAAGAACAGGGCAAGGACAGTTGCCCACAGCAACTGTTCCTGGCTTCCCATGCTTGTCGATGGGAGAGCCAGATATGTTGTTCCCCGTTTTCAGCACAGGTAGCAGGTGACTGCCTTCTGACAAGTGAAAAAATGACTGGGCAAGAAGATGCAGGGGAGATTTTTGCAGGCAGTCTGCAACAGGAAGTCTGTGGGTGGGGGCTCTTCTGTTCCATGTGTGTGTGTGTGTGTGTGTGTGCGTGCATGCGCACACGCATTTACACATAAGGAAATGAAAGGACAAAAGACGCTACAGGAAAACCACTCTGCTGAAAAATGAAGCTGATTTCCTTCCCTTTGCAGAACTGAGGTGCCCCTGCTCCAGCAGCAGCTCTCCAGTAAGCCACCCCACAAACAAGCCCCAGGTGGGGCACCTCCTCCCTTTTGGCCAAACCTGTTGGGCAGGCCAGTTAGACCGAACCGGCGGCTCAACCCAGCCGGGCCACCCCTCAGCTACCGCTGGTGCACAGCAAGACCTGCACTCAGCCTCCAACTATCGATCGAGACCAGCGTTTCTCAACCTTGGCCACTTTTAGGTGTGTGAACAGACTCCCAGGGTTGCCCAGCCTGTCATACCGGGCGAGGAATCCTGGCAGCCCAAGTCCACACACAGTTACCAAGGTGAGACGCGTCGCCTGGCCGTGAAGTTCGAGCTGGAAGGGCCGCCGAGCCCCCTCGGAGCCTCTGGGTCGGCGCGCCGGGAAAGCTCCAGCCACAGGGCTCGCCTTCGCTCGAGCGCCCGCCTGGGATGGGCGCGCGGGGATAAAGCAGGGGCCGGCAGGAGCGGCCCTCTCGGAGCCGTCCTCGGACAGGTGCCCGGAGGGGCCTGGCGGGAGGCAGCGCCTTTCTCGCTGCTGCTGCTGCTGCTGCATCGCGCTACCGGCTGGCACTCAAGTCGCTGCCCGCTCCCCTCCCTCCCTCCCGCCTGCGACCTGGACGCCTCCGTAGGGCGAGGGTAACGCAGGCGCCGGCAGCTCCCTCTAGCCGCGATGCGGCTCTATGGTCGGCCGGCCGGCTGGCTGGGGCGCGCTTCCGGCGCTTTCTGATGACGTCGGGCGCGGCCTGTGGGCGTCGTGCGTTGCCAAGCTCATCGCTGAAAGGTGGCGCGGGCGCTCAGCTGGAGCGCCTCGGAGCCCCGGTCTCGCCTTCCTCCTGCTGCTCGTCGCTCCCGTTCTGCTCCCGAGCGCCCGGGGCTGCGGGCCGTCGCTCGTCGTCTGGGCCGCGGCTCTCCATGGAGCTCGCCCGGCGGGGAAATGACCGACCACGAGAACAATAACAGCATCTCCCGGAACCCCTTCGCCGCCCTCTTCAGCTCCGTCGCCGACGCCCGGCACTTCGCCGAGATCCAGAAGCAGCCGCCGACGCCGACGCCACCGGCGGGTGAGCGAGGGGGCCGGGCGGCTGGAAGGGGAGCGGGCTGGAGAGGGACGAACGCGGAGCCCGATAGAGCGCCTGGATCGGCCGCCCTGGCCGCCTCTCTCGAACCCTGTGCCCGCGGGCCCCAAACGCGCAAAGGAATCTTTGCACATCCTCTTTTGCTTCACCCTTTCCTTTGCTTTATTTTCTGCATCTGTAAATGTAGTTGCGTTCGATATTTATATAACGGGGTTACCACGAAATCATTGTTTATTCGTTCATCCAAAATCCCTTTCCAATTCAGTCACTGGTAGCTCAGCCTCGGTCCATCTACCTGCAAAATTAGACAGTTTAGTTGAAATGTTAGCCCAATTATAGGACAGTTAGCAACAATTGAAAAAGAAATGCAAGCACTTAGCAGACTACATCATTGGATTGATACTAAAGACGTGAATTAGACTAGCATTACCTGGCAGGTATTAAAATCCTGAGAGCTAACTTTTTACTAGTTTGATTCCAGATTCTCAGATGGCAAATCAATAAAAGAGCAGAATGGTTGTGTAAGAGTAGCTGTTTAGGTGGCCTCTTGACTCCTTGCTTTTCAGAAGTCCTGAGATTCTTCTGGGATTCTCAGGAGACGAAAGTCTTGTGTACAGGCTGCATTTTTTCATGGGAAGCAACTATGTTTTTATGATATATACTTTTTTTACTTGCTGTGTAAAAAAAAGGGCCCTTAGGGCGAGGCTTCTGGTGCTGTGGCAGCCCAGATGAGAGGTCCAGGCCTTAGACTGCTCACATGGGGGGGGCGGCGGCAATTGGAGCCCAGGTATGCTGCTTATTGACTAGCTCTGCTTCTCTAGTAGAGGAAACCTCTGCCAGCCAAGATGATTCTGACAACAGTGTGTCTGAGAGTCTGGATGATTGCGACTACTCTGTGGCTGAGATCAGTCGCTCCTTTCGCTCCCAGCAAGAGCTCTGCGAGCAGCTCAACATCAACCACATGATCCAGAGAATCTTCCTGATCACATTGGATAACAGTGAGTTTGGAGGCATAAATGGCCAGAATCCAGGCTGGGTTGTATTGGCGGTGGAGCGGAGCCACCAGGTGGCAGTTTTTGATCCATGAATGCAAATTCAGGCTTCTCTCCTGGAGAACAATTGTTGATATCATACAACATCTGCTGACGCCCCAAAGGCAACAAAATTTGTTTGTCAAAAAAACTATGTAAACATTCTCCTGGCAAAAACAAATATGCATATAGAATGGAAATCTTGTTCTCCGTTATGCAAGCAGTTAAGGGGACCTTCCATTGGATGCAAGGCCAAATTTACTGATGTGGATTTCTGTATCTTTATGGGCTGGTCACCTGAAAATTCCAAACACTGATCTGGTGGTATTTCTTGCAACCACGCTGCTTCATTCTCCTGCTCTAATTGACTTATACTGTAGGGTATGGCTTGGAAGGGTTCCTTTACTGTGTTTTTTAGATTTGTGCTTTGCTGTGCCATTTCATTTATCCTAGAGACTGCTTTCCGTTAGGCAACAAACCATGCCAGCTCAATTTGGGTGCCCTCTGGTATGTGTTGGGAAGTCTGGGAATTGTAGTTCAAGACACGTGAGAACAATATCTTGAGGAAGACTTGAGGAAGATTTAACATCTGCTAAATCAAGAAGCCAAAATGCGACAATAAGAGTTGTTGATAGGGAGAGAAAAATGGTTCTGAACATGGAATGTTTTGGGGATTTCCCTATTGCTGCTTTGCTGATTCCCCCTCCCCCCTTGTAGGTGACCCCAATCTGAAGAGTGGAAATGGCATTCCTGCACGGTGTGTCTACCTGGAGGAAATGGCTGCAGACCTTGAGGATCAGGACTGGCTGGACATGGAAAATGTGGAACAGGTCTCTGCATGCAAGCATCTATTATTATTATTATTATTATTATTATTATTATTATTATATATTAAATTTATATACCACCCTTCTCCCGAAGGACTCAGGGCGGTGAACAGCCAT
>JANHZT010004951.1:229725-241076 GCA_032468215.1 Stegonotus admiraltiensis
CACCTGGACCTCCACCCCTCACAGGCAACTCCCCTTTCAGACTTCCCCCAGCTGATGGATACGGCAGCCACGGGGCGAAACAGATCAGCCCCCTGTGTCCCCACAGCCTCTCCTGGGAGCTCTCCTTCCACCGTGCTGGGCTCCACCAGGGCCAAATCCAAAGTCAAGCGCTTGCCGACCCCTTTGGGCAGCAAAGGATCCGGGAAGAAACCCAGGGCACCTCCATTCTGGAACAGCTTCCCTGGCCAGTGCGTTCCACCACAAGGCACGAGGGTGGCAGCCCAGGACCCAGGTGGAGGGTGAGAGAGCTGCGGTCCTGACCCCCCCCCTCCAAACAAGCCCCTCAGCCCTTCTGTGGTACTTGGTGCCCACTGGCTGAGAGGCGAGTTCCCTCTGCCCTGCTGCCAAATCAAGAGGATGGGGGGAGGGGCACTGGCTGGTTTGGACTGCCTTGGTGGTTCTAAAAGCACCACGGGGAGCCCAAGGTGATGCCTCCACGGTGCTTTTGCCAGTGTTTGCTCTAGGAACTGGCCTCTCCCCGACCTGGTGAAAGTCACGGGGGTCTCAGTTCAGTGGCAGTGTTGCTGGATTTGTGGTAAGCCCGACTTCCAAGCTATGTTTTGCCTGCCCATGTCTCCTAGGCCCCAGCCCCTGAGGGTGCAGCCAGACGAGGCAACAGACATCCTGCAGCCAGCCCACAAATCAACAGGGTAAGTGGATCTTTTGGGGCTAAGTCTGGTGGGAGGAGGAAGCGTCCAAGGCCATGCACACACCCACTGGCTTTCTAGGCAAGAATCCTAGATTTGGTGTCTCTGACCATGCCAAAAATGCCAGTGAAAATTTAGTGGATTTCAAAACAGCCAGGGAAACAGAGCTCCAGTTCTTACTTTAGAAATGTCCGCATTTGCTGAGTGTTCAGCACCATAGAATTGGCGATGCTTCTTGAGGCATCAGAAGAGCGGATGACCGTTGCGGCCAAAGGTCTTCTGCTGCAAATCTGTTCTCCCACCAAACATGTAGGCACCTCCCAGAAAACTTCCCAAAACTTAGCATGTGCCTGTCAAACTACTAAGGTAACCGGAGATGGTGGCAGGCATCTCGGTTATATTGAAGGCCTGCAGCTGAAATGGGTCTCTCGGCCTTTTCCTCCCCTCCACAGGCCTTTACAGCCTCCGCCACCAGCGCAGCCAATACCGTCCTCTTCAAACGACTCAGAGCGTGCAGGTACGTGAAGGCAGGTGTCCCTTTGCCCTGCCCGAGAGCTGCAGGACTTGGAGGTCTGTATATCACAGTCCTGCTTTGCTGGGAACTTTTCTTGGAATGTTTCCCATTTGGTCTTCAATGATTTATGTGGCCGAGAAGTCAGGAGGGTTCCTTTTTTTTCTCCAGATTCCAATGCTGAGGAGGAAGAAGAGGGAGAAGAGGAAGAAGGCAGCTTTAGCTCCCCCCTCATGTTCTGGCTGCAGCAGGAGCGAAAGCGGAAAGAAAGCCTTGCAGAGAAGAAGCCCAAGAAAGGACTGGTTTTTGAAATCTCCAGTGATGATGGCTTCCAGATCTGTGCAGAAAGTATTGAAGGTGGGCCTAGGAGCCTTGCGTCAAAGGGGTTGTGGGACACTGTTGGGTGTCTTCTTCTGTTCAATCCTTGATTGTTCTCTTCACCTTAGAAGCCTGGAAGTCCTTGACAGACAAAGTTCAAGAAGCTCGGTCGAACGCCCGCCTGAAGCAGCTGTCCTTTGCAGGTGCCAGCAGCTGGAGGGAAAGCCGAGAGGGCAAGGCTCTGTTCGCTGCACTCGCCACACGGTTCCCTTTCCATTCAGAACAGCCCTTGCACTGTTTCCAAGAGGGCTGGAGTAGTGAGGGTGGGAGCAGTGCTTGGAGACCAGGCCAGGTGCTGTGCCGACTGAGGCCCTTCAAGGCAGAAAAGGTTTACCTTCAGCTGCTGCCACTTCAGCAGCTTCAGTTGGGTTCCGAGCCAGGCAGCCTCCCTCTCCAGCCCTTTGGCCGTTGCTCCGAAGGTGGGCTTAGCCTTATCTACCTTGCCCTGTTCAGTTGGGGCCACAGCTGCTCTTCCCGCCTCTCCCTCTTCCAGGTGTGAGTGGGCTGCAGATGCTGGGCATTCTCCACCACGCTGTTGTGTTCCTGATAGAGCAACTCTGTGGAGCCAAGCATTGCTCCAACTACAAGTTCAGGTTCCACAAGCCGGAGGAGGCCAAGGAGCCTCCCGTAAACCCCCACGGCTCTGCCAGGGCTGAAGGGCACCTCAGGCAAGTGGAGTCCTGCTCCTTCCCCTTTTCTCCCCAAAGTTGCTGCTGCTGCTGCTGCAAGAGAAAACTTAGGGCCTTGCAGTGAGAGGGGGGAGAATAAAGTAGCATCTTTTCTCCAAAATTTGGGGTGGACACGGCATGCTTCCCCCCAAAAGCATTGTTCTCTGCTTGCCTCTTTTTGTTTAAAAGTTCTTCATGTGTTGTATTTTATCCCATTTTCCAGACAATTACAGTCTTCCACAGTGGCTCAGAGCCATTAAAGGAGAAAGGCAGGCAATCTAAAAGACAAGAAGCGCAAGGGACAAGGGGGGAAAGGGAGATCAGTTCTTTGAGGCCAGAGCAAAGTGGTGAGCCATAAGGCGTTTGGGCCAGGCCAGCCCTCCGCTTGCTGCTGTTCTTGTCTGAGCTGGAACATAGCTGGAAACCTGCTGCCGTGGCAGTTGGTGTAATGCGGAATGCTTCTCCTCTGCACTGCAGGAAGTCTGGTCTTGACATGTTCAACTTTCTGGCTTCTAAGCATCGCCAGCCCCCACAGTACAATCCCAACGATGAGGAGGAAGAGGAGGTGCAGCTGAAATCTGCCCGGTACATAACAGGAGGGAAAAGCTATCAGGCTGCAGCTTTTTGTAACTCATTGTAGATGGGAGGAGGGGGCTTGGATTCCTACACCTGAGTTGTAAGCCACGATGGATGGTAGTAAATTCGCAAAGGGACCAGAACCCAAAGCCAGGGGAGGAAGGGTCCTGTCATGCTTCAAGGAGGTGGTTTGGGGCTGCCTCAAGCATTCAGGTTGATGAAGTCATGCTTACTGTCAGAGGTTGCCATCAAGCAGACTCTTCCTCATCTGTCTTCAGGAGAGCAACCAGCATGGATCTTCCTATGCCCATGCGCTTCCGACACTTGAGGAAGACCTCCAAGGAGGCAGTTGGGGTTTACAGGTAAGTGGGGGTTCTGACAGAAAAGAGGGAGGAGGAGAAACTTGGGCCAACCGACCTAGGGAATCAGCCCTGGGAGACCTCATGACATTTTTGAGCTTGGAGATGTTTGAAGGCAGGCTCGCTTGCCAGATGCCCCCAGGAACAGCGCGAGGCGTATCAGCTTTGTGTCCTCTGCCATCCTGCCAGGTCTCCTATCCACGGACGGGGCCTTTTCTGCAAAAGGAACATTGATGCAGGGGAGATGGTGATTGAATATGCTGGCAACGTGATTCGCTCCATATTAACTGACAAACGTGAGAAATATTACGACAGTAAGGTGAGTGAGTGGCTAGGCAATTTTACTCGTGGAACAGTTGCCCAGATCTGTAGACTGCGGAGTGGGAGTTGTCTGGCTTTGGTAGGACTGTCCCATCTGGTCGGGAGTGGCTCTGGAGATCTCACCATCAGATACGCTCTCTGTCTGTCAGGGCATCGGCTGCTACATGTTCCGTATCGACGACTCAGAAGTCGTGGATGCCACCATGCATGGGAACGCAGCACGCTTCATCAACCACTCCTGTGAGCCCAACTGCTACTCCCGAGTCATCAACATCGACGGGCAGAAGCACATCGTCATCTTTGCAATGCGCAAGATCTACCGTGGTGAAGAGCTCACCTACGATTACAAGTTTCCCATTGAAGATGCCAGCAACAAGCTGCTCTGCAATTGCGGTGCCAAGAAATGCCGACGTTTCCTCAACTGAGCAGCCGAGCTGAGCCACGGCAGGGGCCAGAGGAAAGCCAGGTGCTGGTGCCCCTCCACAGCCACAGATGTGTTGGCTTGATCTGGCATAACCTGTTCAGAGCGAGGTGGACGTTGGTGTGTTGTGGTGGGACTAAGAAAATGGGAATGTGGGCTGCAGCAACCAAGGTTGTGCTGAACCGGCACGAGCACCTGGCTGCCTCTTCAAATTTGGAATGTGCGCCCTACCCTCACCTTCCAGCTTGGGCTGGCAGCTGAGTGGCGGTTCTCCAAAATTTCTGTGGCCAAGGCAGCAGTTTGGGCAAATGAGCTTTCAGGAGGCCAAGCAGACCTTTGGAGGAGGAGTTTCTGCCCCAGAGAACCGCCTCTCGTACTGAACATTTACAACTGACCCGCCTCCACTGGCCCCGTCTCAGAAATTTAGTGGCCCCCAAACTCGAATTGGAGCATCCTGGGCGCAGCTTGTTTCCTGAGAAGGAAAAGCGCTGGTCAGTCTGGCCGAAGCTGCTGTGGCCGCCGCTGGAAGAGCAGCCGCCACTGCATTTGCAAAGGAGATGAGGGAGCCTGGACTTGGTGAAATCCATGACCCTTTTCAAGCCTCTAGAAACAGTCCCCCTCAGCCTCCTTCAGTTGCACCATCTCGAATTAAGTCTTTGGATTTTCCTTGGTTCTGTTTACATTTTAGTATTTAAAAGTTTTATAAATGTAAATATATTTTGTATATTTTTCTATGAGCAGCACTTCATAGGAAAGAGCACTTAGGAGACTATTTTTTCAGTCATGGTTGCATCTTGACTTAAAAAAGAATCCATTTTAAGGGTGAATGTTTTATTTTAATAGGATGGTCTTTCCAAGGTTGGGTCAGGCACATCCTGATTCTCCCTCAGGAGGGAAAGGAGATATTTCTGGGTGCTGCTTTGGCTTTCCCTTAAGAAGTGTTCTCCCATTTTCAGGAGAGGATGGAGCCGTTTGGTGGGCCTTCCATTCTCCAGCAGTCGACTCTCCCTGGAAACCACCGGGATTCTCTCTAACCTTCCCTCCTCCTGCCTCGGTTCAGGCCAGAGGAGTAAACATTTGGTTTCTCACCAGGCTGTGCCCTGGTCTATCTTACTCTGGAGGCAAGACAGATCAACTCTGCACATCTCTTAAAAGGGAGCAGAATCACGGCCTGCTCCAGCTAAGCCCCTCGGAGCAAAGCCCTGGCTTCTGCTACCAGGAACCCAGGAGTTGCTGCTTCTGACCGTCACCTTTGCTGTCCCAAGCTGACTACACCTTTGTACCCATGAGGCAGTTTGGGAGAAAGAGGCACGAGCCAGGTGGGGTTAAAAGGAAGAGGCAGTTGCTGCCTAAAGCTGCTCTTTCCGCCTTGGCTGCTGGGTTGCACTGTGGCTGCTAGAAGAGTCCTCCCTTTTCTCTGAAGGCTCCGAATTTCGGCTCAAGCAAAATTTGGTTGGGTCCCCCTTCACAGGCATCTCTTCTTCCTCCTGTTGCTAATCTGGCTGCCCTGAGCAGCAGCAGAGCTGCTTTGGGCTGCTCTGAACCCCAGAATGCTGCTGCACCTGAGGGGGAGGCTGGGAGAGGCTGCCTCTCCAGAGCGGCAAGGAGAAGGGAGCAAAAGGAAGCTGGGCTGGGCAGCTTCCTGGAAATATGAATGTATCTTTCTAAGAACTGACAGATCGTGAGATCGAAGAATACTAAGTCAGTCCACCCTTTAGAGGTTTTATTTTTTTTAAAGGAAAAGCGGGTCACTGCAAAGGGCTGGGCAAGAATCTTCTCTTCTTTGTTGTGAAGCAATACCGGGTTTTCAGTCAAATTCATCCTCTGTGCAGAATCATGTCATTTGGCCAGGTTGTTGCTGGCTCATCTCCTGCTCTTCCCCCCACCCCCCCACGCCTGCAAGTTTTTATGACTATAAATAAGGTATCTATAGGACTAATATCGTACTGCATTGTGTCTTGAAGCCTAGCTTTGAATTCTCTTTAACCCTTTAGATAATGGTTGTGTTACAGTTGCTGAAAAGGCAGGAAAAACAACATGCCAAGGGCTGCACGGGCAGTGGATGCCGCCTCCACTGGACCCAGCTCCCATTGCAGGGCGGGGGGGTGGGGGGGCTGTAGGCAGATCTCCCAGAGTGAGGCTGGAGACTTGGCTGCTGTGGATGATCCTGACCTTCTGTGTTTAATAGTCAATCCTTGTACAACTTTGCTTCTCTCCTCCGCCTCTTCCTCTTTTTGGATTCCAGTTGGTGGAGCTCCTCGCCTGCATTGTGCGCTTTCTGGTCTCTTAATAAGGTCTTGCAGCTTCGCCTTCCCACCAAGAACTGTTCCCGTGGTGTTTCTTGGATTCAGCGTCTTCAGTAGCTACAGGTAGTGAATAAATGTCTCAAGCCACTTTGCAAAAGCTACATAAACAGGGCTCTGATCCATACAAAAAGCAACTTATCATGTAAAACCAATTTCTCTTTTTTTCTTGTGTTCTTCCAAAATGAGTTTTTTTTTCTTTAAAAAGAGGAAATGTGTCGCTTGTGCTGCATCAGTGTTAATTCCCTGTCATTGTTACAGGGATGAAGGAAGTACTTTCAATAGTTTTAAGAAATGACTGAAAGACTGAATGTAAAAATAAGTGTATATAGTTGTACAAAAAAAGGAGTTTTTAAACATGTTTATTTTCTATGCACTTTTTTATTTAAGTGATAGTTTAATTAATAAACATGTCAAGTTTATTGCTTCAAAGGATGGGGTTTCTTTTGATCAGGGCTGAGACTTTTCCCAGGCCAGTCTGTTGTTCTCCTTACCTGCACCAAAGAAAGGCCGCCTTCCCCACACACGAGGCAGCCATTGGCCTCCCAATTCTGTATTCCAGTCTCTTTTGCTGGTCGGGTCTGTGGGTCTCCAAATGCTGCATGCCCAGAACAAGGGATTTTGCAAAAACTTCCAGCCCTGCTCCCTCCTGGAAGTCTTTGAAGGAGACCCAAGGCAAAAGTCTCCAGCAGCAGCTTCCCTCCAGAATCCTGAAGAGAGCAAGAGAACGACTCGGCCCAGCCTTTGCTGGGAGGTTTCGCATTTTTGGTTTTTCCTCAGCGGCATTTTCTCACAGGAAGCCTAAGCAATAAAGCCCTATTAAATCAATCTCCACACTTGGTCTGCAGAAAGTGGGTTTTCATTACTTTCAAGCAGATGAACCAATGTGAGAAACGTGTAGATTTTTGTCTTTTTCCTGCCACTCAGCCAAAATGCTCGTTTTTGCCGTCTCTTGTTGATGGAAGCAGAACTCTTAATATTCTCAATAACTAAGGATGTATTTCTACTCAGTAATACGTAAGAGTTATTATTTATAATGATCAACCAATCATAAAATTGAAAGCCAGGAGGTAAAGCACATGGGGATTGCACTGTACTTGCCCCCTGCTGTTCTCTAGTGTTCCCCAAAGTCACTCGTCGGATTGATGACTCCATCTCTGCTCCTGGGCAAGAGGGAATGGCAAGGGTACCTACCTTACCACAAAGTCTTCAAGGCAGCTTATAACAAAACAGCTGTGGGCCTTACTCCTGGCTGGCCCTCTTGGGGTACCTGATGGGGCCACTGCAGCAGCATCTGATGGGCAGGGGAGTCGGGAGAGGACAAAACCACCCACGCTTGAGTTGGCTTGTCAGGCACAAAGGCCTGGGGGTGGGATGCTGACCACTGCAGCGGCTCCCTTTGCTCTCCACAAAGGCTGGATTCATGCCACAATTCCTGTACCAGGAAGCCCCATCCTCTAGAGTCAGATGGTTCATCTACTAGCCCCATACTTCCTGTTCAGCAGGTTTGTCTGAGATGGAGTCCTGTCTCCACCCAGTTCCTCTCCTGTGCAGCCTCGGTCCTGCTCTTTCTGGCCTCCCCCATCTCACCTGTGCAAATATGCTCAGGAAAAGGGGGGACAGGGCTCCCACTTCAGCTCGCTGATCACACCCCAACAGCTGCCCCTCACTGCCTTCTGCACTGTAGGAGACTGGCGAGCACCGCCCCGCTCCTCCCTCATGACCATTGGCTGCTGTTAGACCGGCCCCTTCCTCCCCAGCCAGAGCATTCAAGATCTCTTTGAAGTGGCCCAATCCTCCCCACAGAACTCACCAGGGTTTCAACATGGCCACCATCAAGGATCGGGCAGTTTTGCAAACTCTTTTCCACCCAAATGTTCCCTTTGATGAAGATTTCCAGGAGGAGAAGGGGAAGCAAACAATTCAAGGTGATGACTCACTTCCAGGGGGGGGGGGGAGGTTTTTTCCCCCATAAACTTCAGAGGCTTCTATCTGCAAGCTCTCAGGAGCAAGGAGATGCCTCCGCTTTGAAGATTTGCTTGGGACCCATTGTTTCTGGGGTGGCACTGGCATCTGGCTGGCTCTGAAGATTATTAGTTGCCAGAGCTGGCCCCCTTTTTCCTGAGTCTGCTGCTCACGCTGGTGACAGAAGGCGGCTTTGATCCTGAGCTGCTGAGGCAAGCCACTCACCTGGAGGCCCAGGGAATCGCAGCAGCTGAAGGAGGAGAGCTGGCCCTGGCCCTGGAAAAGTTGAACCAAGCCATCCAGCTGCTTCCAGCACGAGCCTCGGCCTTCAACAACCGTGCACAAGTTCTTCGGCTTAAAGGGGATGTCGCAAGTAAGTGTACTCAGGGCTTCATCCCTCCTCCTCTCCCTCCACTGGTGACCATGGCTGCCCTCGGCCTGGAGTAGGGAGGAACCACATTCGCTGAGGGCACGAAGGCAGGGCATCTGGTTCAGCCCGAAGCACAAAGCAAGACCATTGCTTTATATCCGCTTGGGTCTCTTCATCTTAAGCAGAGCATTTTTGAGTTTTGTTGGGTCCATAAGCAAAACTGTCAGCAGCTGCTCTAGAAGTATAAGGCTTCCTCGCAAGAGGGGTTCCCGTCCATTGGGACAACCAGTCATACAAACGCAGCAGGTGACTGGGGTGCCTCCTGAACTTCCACTCTCCCTCCTTGATCCTGTTCCTTTTCATATCCCTCTATCGTTTATCTGATTTATATGGCTACCCAACTTACAATATGACTCACAATTAGGTCAAAAAGAAAGGAACCAAAACTTAATAGGCACCTAGGACAGAAAAGAAGAACAAGACCATCACATGTGGCTTTCAAGAATGTTCCTCTGACCAGGCCTATCCCTCCCTCCCTCCCTCCCTCTAGGCCAAGCTTCTGGGAATGGAACAAGGGTGCAGTGGGCAGCCCCACCTGTGCCATTAAGGGCCCCGGTTTCCTGGAGGCCACAGAGAGGGTGCCTGTTTGTACAAGGCACTGTCCCGACGTTTCTTTAATTAACTCCGCCACACTTTCTTTTCATCAGAGGCGCTGGAAGACTTGGAGGCAGCCCTGAAGCTCAGCAAAGGGGCTGGGCCAGTGGCACGCCAAGGTTTTGTGCAACGCGGGCTGATCCAGCGATTGCAAGGCCAGGACGAAGCGGCCCGGAGCAGCTTTGAGCAGGCGGCCGCCCTGGGCAGCATCTTTGCCCGCCAGCAGCTGGCGCTGATGAACCCTTATGCAGCCCTCTGCAACCAGATGTTGTCAGAAGTGATGAGGAAATCTCACCTGAAAGGGGAGAAGGAGACTTGCTGAGCCTGACGTTGGAAAGTGGGGAGGGGGGTGTCGAAGGGGCAGCTGAATAAAGCCCACGGCTTGAGACGCGAACCAAGGCCTGCTTTTGTCGCCCGGGTCCCCAGCCAGCAGCCCCGGGGCACAGCAGCCCCTTGTGGAGGCAGGCAGGGAGGGAGGGAAGAGGGCACCGCTGGTCACTCTTTTTTCAGGTCGCCGCCGGCCGGCCGGCCGACCGGCCGGCATCTCTCGGATACCCAAGGCGGGTGGCGGCGGTGTTCGGGCAGGATCGCGAGCCTTCGGACCGAGAAATGCAAGTCGGGATTTCTGACGTGCCGCTCGGCTGCAAACGCTACTGCCTCATCCTGGAGGTGATCAGCCTGCGGTGCTCCGGCCCTTCCGGCCTCGCCGCGCAGCTCAGGATGGACGCGGCTCGGTGTCCCGCAGCGCGAGGCGCGCCGCCCCACACAGGCTGGCTGCTGTCCCCGGGGCGACCCCTCCGCTCACCCGGCCGGCGCCGGAGAGGCGGCTCGGCGGCCGGAAGCCCCGCGTCGTTGCAGCTGCTGCTGCTGCTGCTGCTGCCGTTCCCACTGCGGTGCGCCACGCCGGGTAAGGCGGCGGGCGGCGCGCTTTTCTCTCCCGGCCCACGGCTCCCCCCGGCCGGTAACCTCCGCTCCGCTCGGCCACAGGCGCGGTGGCGACGTCGGAGACCAGGATCGACGGGCGGGCTCTGTCGGTGAGCAGCTTGCGGGAGGCCGAGAGCCGCGCTTTCACCTGCCTGGCGGCGGCCCCCAACCTCACCTGGTACCTCAACGGGGAGCGGCAGGAGACCAACGCATCCGGGAGGCCCCTGGCCGTGACCGGCGACACCTCGGGGGAGGACGGGCGCGGCATTTTCGTGGTGACGGCGCGGCGGGTGGATCACCGGCTGGACTGCGCCGCCACCGACCCGGCCACGGGGCGCGTCTCCACCGCCTCGGTCCTCCTCAATGTGCAGTGTGAGCGCGGCCGGCGGGCGGGGGGGGGCGGGGGGGGTGCGGGCTGGGACCCCGGAGGGAAGCAGCGGGATGGAGGCTGACCGGCGCGGCTGCGGCCCTCTGTCCGAATGCAGTTCAGCCCGAAATCGTGAAGGTGGACGCCCATTACCGCGAAGCGAGCGAGCCCGGCCTCCTGCTGGTGCTCTTCGTGCTGGTCCAAGCCAACCCGCCGGCCGACGTGACCTGGGTGGACCAGGACGGGCAGGTGACGGTCAATGCCTCCCGCTTCCTGCTGCTGGACGCCCAGACCTACCCCTGGCTCACCAACCACACCGTGAGGGTGCAGCTGCACGGCCCGCCCCGGAACGCCTCCCTCCGCGCCTCCAACGACCTGGGTGTCACCAGCTCCTCCGTTCCGCTCCCCGGTACGTAGGGCTGATCGAGACTGGGGGAGGGCCTGGGGTCGGGGTAGGTGTGCAACCTCCGCCAAGCGGGTGCATGGCACAAGGCCTGCCTTCCTCGCCTCTTGGAGGTCTCGGAGTCCCCAGAGCCAAGCCTTCCTTACATCAAACGGCCCTGTCTTCCCACAGCCCCGAGTGGATCCTCCACCCCAGGGCCCACCCGTGTCCCAACAGTCGGATGCAGCTCTCTGCGTCCCCAGGATGCCTTTCCTGCACTTGGCTTATAGGAAGCAGATATTCAACTGCTTGAATGGCCCTGGCAAAATTCCTTTGAGGCTACTTCCCAGGTGCTAGGGCAGCTTTCCTGCAGAGTGACACTGGGGGGAGAGGTTGCTTCCTTGGCTGGATGAGACCACGGTCTGCTGACTGGGGGGGGCGGGGG
>JANHZT010004951.1:242999-258403 GCA_032468215.1 Stegonotus admiraltiensis
CCGCACACCCACCGGGCTGCGGCGGGCTGGGCGCGTAGATGCTGGCGACGTCCTCCGTCTCGTTCACGTCCAGGCTCTCGTCGTAGGGCTGGTTCTCCACGAGCCGTGTCTAAAGCAAGGGGGAGAGAGAGAAGCGCGAGGGACGGCGGCTCGCCGGCGCCCAGATCCCGGACGCGCCCCCGGGCCGGCCCCGCACCTGCAGCCCGGGCTCGGGCGGCGACGGCGGCGCTCCGCTCATACTGCGTCGGAGGCCGCAGCGGCTGAGTCGCCGGGCAACGGGAGGCCGGAGCCCTCTCGCGAGAGCCGGCGGCCTTTCCCCTCCCCCTCGGCCCGACCGCGCCTGCGCGGTGACGCCGCTTCCGCCTCAGAGACGTGGCTCGCCATCTTGTGCGGGACTCGGAAGCAGCGGAGACGCGGCGCCCAGCAGAAGCTCCACGGAGGTCGCCGCCGCCGCCGCCGCCGCCACCATGGTGAGGCTCGCCCGGGACGCGCCGTTGCCCCGCGGCCGGGAGCCTGCGGGGTCGGGCCGGAGAGGCGGCTGCGGGCCGGCGCTCCCCCCGCGGGCTCCGGCCTCCGGAGCCGCCTCTCGAGCGTGGTGGGCCTCCTTCTCTCCCCCCAGGTGCTCCTGGCCGCCGCGGTCTGCACGAAAGCGGGGAAGGCGATCGTGTCGCGCCAGTTCGTGGAGATGACGCGGACGCGCATCGAGGGGCTGCTGGCGGCCTTCCCCAAGCTGATGAACACGGGGAAGCAGCACACCTTCGTGGAGACGGAGAGCGTGCGCTACGTCTACCAGCCGCTGGAGAAGCTCTACATGGTGCTCATCACCACCAAGAACAGCAACATCCTGGAGGACCTGGAGACGCTGCGGCTCTTCTCCCGGGTGGTGAGCGGGTCGCGGGAGGCGGCCGGGCGGGGCGGGGCGGGGAGGGGAGGAAGCGGGCAGACTTTCCCTGAGCGGCCTTCCCCGTCGCCCCGCGCAGATCCCCGAGTACTGCAGGGCGCTGGAGGAGAACGAGATCGCCGAGCACTGCTTCGACCTCATCTTTGCCTTCGACGAGATCGTCGCCCTGGGCTACCGGGAGAACGTCAATCTGGCCCAGATCCGGACCTTTACCGAGATGGATTCCCACGAGGAGAAGGTCTTCAGGGCCGTTCGCGAGGTAGGTCGAGGTTCCTCCGGCCTTCCGTGGAAGATGGCCGCTTCTTTCCTCTTCTGCTCTGGGTCAAAGCTTTTGCTTCTGCTTCTTTGTTTCAAGACCCAGGAACGAGAAGCAAAGGCTGAGATGCGCCGGAAAGCCAAAGAGCTGCAACAAGCCAGGAGGGATGCCGAGCGGCGGGGCACCAAAGCTCCAGGATTTGGGGGCTTTGGCAATTCAGCCGTGTCAGGAGGCACCCTCGCTGCTATGATCACTGAAACCATTATCGAGTCAGAAAAGCCAAAAATCACTCCGGCTCCAACGAGGTGTGTCATTTGTTGTCGGGGAGAAAGGGGTTGCGGGAGGGAGGCTTTAGGGGTAGTCCTTGACTTACTACCACAATTGAGCCCAATATTTCTGTTGCTGAGACAGTGGTTGAATGACTTTTGCCCCATTTTGCAACCTTTTTGCCACAGTTAAGTGAATCACTGCAGTTAATTTAGTAACGTTGTTATCTAGCTTCGTCCTTGACTTTGCCTGGCAGAAGGTTGCAAAAGGGGATCACGTAGCCCCAGGACACCACTACCACCATAGGCATCAATTACAAGGTGTGAATTTTGGATCAGGTGACCATGGGGATGCTGCAACAGTCATGAGTGTGAAAAATAGTCATAAATCACTTTTTTCAGTGCCCTAACTTTGAACGATCACTAAATGCACTGGGGTGAGGACTATCTGTATTGCTTTGTGGGGGTCACAGTTGTTTTCCTGCTTGCATAAAGATTCAGAATGATTTACAGTAATCTTCAAATGCCAATTAGTGCAAAAACAGCAGTAGTCAAATTAAAATAGGATGAGGTGGTGACCTAGTTGGGATCTGTAGCAGATATATTGGTGGACTATAGCCCTGAGAACTTCCCTGTGGTTCCTTGGGTTTTCTCTCATCTGAACAGCCTGGCTGGCACATGAACAAGTTTCATTTTTTTCTTAATCAAATGGGCCATGCAGAGCAAGGAAAGCAGGGAAGGGTCTGGTTGTATTCTTCCTTTGGGCAAAATGTCTCATGCGTTTTGTTTCGTTTGTTTAGACCTTCTGGTTCAAACAAGGCACTTAAGCTCGGCACTAAAGGGAAGGAAGTGGATAATTTTGTGGATAAACTAAAATCCGAAGGTGAAAATATTGTTGCTTCTTCAGTTGGCAAGCGTTCCTCAAATGCAGCAGCTGTTCTTGCTCCCCCCATTAACATGGAGAGGTACGTGTATTACCCAGGAATGCAGAGAGGCACATAGCATCCTGCATAGCAGAAACCGGGTCTCTATTCTAGCCCAAGCTCAGAGGAAGCCTGGTCTTCTGAAGTACAAATATGTTTAATGGCCTTTCAAGCAGGAGCTCAGCAGCCAGGTGCAGATTGGGTATAGTCGAGTGCAGCTTTGACCGAGAGCTTTGTTATATTAAGCCAAAGGGAGCTTTTTAACCCTTACTTTGATAGCTGAGTCATTGTGGTCTACCAACATTGTCCCAAGCTCTAAGCCATAAGGAAACCAGTCACACTGCAGGATAGCACAATGCTGTTTGGGTTTTCAGTGAACTTGCAAGGGCCAAGGCTGTAATACGTAGTGATGATGTGGATCTGTTTACAAAGGAGGCAGGGCTGCAGAAAGGCTGCCTCTCTTAATATCTTGGAAGCAAGGAGGCACCTAACGCCCAGTCCCCTGGCTGCTCCTCTCTTCTAGTGTGCATATGAAGATAGAGGAGAAGATCTCACTCACCTGTGGCCGGGATGGGGGGCTTCAAAACATGGAGCTGCATGGCATGATCATGCTGCGGATCCTGGATGAAAAGTTTGCTCGGATTTGCATCCACATTGAGAATGAGGACAAAAAAGGCGTGCAGCTTCAGGTAAGGTTGGCTGGAGGTTAGGATCAGGGATATTTTGAGCTGTGCGCATCTGTTTTGGGGTGGAGCAGCTTGGCTGACCGGTGGCTCCCTTTTCAGACTCACCCCAATGTTGACAAGAAGCTTTTTATGTCAGAGTCAGTGATTGGCTTGAAAAACCCAGATAAGTCATTCCCCATCAATAGTGACGTGGGAGTGCTGAAATGGCGGCTGCAAACAACGGAAGAGTCTCTCATCCCGCTGACCAGTGAGTTGCTTCAGTTCAGGGAGTAGCAGGCGGCATCACAGAGGCAGAAGCCAGCCAGCCTGTGTTCTGCTCCTGTCCCTGCTGAGAACATTCAGGTCTTGGTTGAACCATCTCAGCTGGATTTCTTTTGGATCCTAGTTAATTGCTGGCCCTCAGAAAGCGGCAACAGCTGTGATGTCAACATCGAATATGAGCTGCAGGACAGCCTGGAGTTAAATGACGTGGTAATCGCCATCCCTTTGCCGTGAGTAATTGTCTTGCCTGCCAGGAACCTTCCCATGCACCAGTAGTGCCAGTTCCGGGATGGTCGGGAGTTCAGCGCTAACTCGTTGTTGATTGTCTAGGTCTGGTGTGGGGGCTCCTGTAATTGGAGAGATTAATGGTGAATACCGCCACGATAGCCGAAAAAACCTTCTCGAGTGGTGCTTGCCAGTGGTTGATGCCAAAAACAAAAGTGGCAGCCTGGAGTTCAGCATCGCAGGGCGACCAAATGACTTCTTCCCCGTGCACGTTTCCTTTGTCTCCAAGAAGAACTTTTGCAACATTCAGGTGTGTCTCACAGGGGCTGAATGACAACTGTTGCCCTTCTCCTTTGCTCTGCTCTGTTGGAGGAAGCTGCCTATCGAAGCAAAAGGGAGCTGGCAGACCAGCTGCTTCTCCACTGAACGGTGTCCTGGGCCTCTGTCCTTGTCAGCGTCGAGTGCTGTTTCTTGAGGCCGCTCCTGTCGTTCCCTGAGACCAAAACCGGCACCTTTTTATTGGTGCCTGGGGAAACCGAGGGACAGGGATGGGTAGCAGGTCTTGCCTCATGGAGCCGCAGCAAAGCACCCTTCCCAACGGACTGGTTTTCTTTTCTTTCTGCAGGTCACCAAAGTGACCCAGGTGGATGGGAACAGCCCTGTGAAATTCTCCACGGAGACCACCTTCCTCGTGGACAAGTATGAGATCCTGTAACCCTTGCTGAAGGGAAGCAGCAAGCAAGGCCAAGGCTGGCTGTGTGGAGAGAGAGGGAGAAAGAGCTGCAACCTTCAGCATGGGGGGGGGAACGTTGATGTTTGTTTACCCACTGACCTTATTTCCCAGGTCCCAACTGCTCAGGCAGGGAGAGACTGCCTGTTTCTCTGGCACAGCTGCCTCACCTTGGCCGGCGCCTTGTCCCTCCACCCCACCCCACCCCACCCTTTTCTTCCACAGAGGGTATCCCAGAACGCCCTGCTGGTTCCAGATGCAGCAGCAAGGCAAGGAGAGTGCTACCGTGGGAGAGGAATAGGGCTAGCAGCCTCCTTTTTCTGGTGCTGCGCAGACCTTGCCAATCCATCTGATCCTGAGTGCAGGATGGGGAAGCTTTCACGCTTGTGCAGCTCTTTCCTGAAAGCTCCTCCCTCCTCCTGATTGTTTTCTTGAACCCAGAAGAATAGGGGACAGCTTTTTCTGGCTGCTTCTCTGACTTTAAGACCCTGGAAATATCGACTTGGGGGCAGGGAAGCATTGGGCACCTTGAATGCATTGGGCTGTGCTCGCCTGCTAAAGAGACCCCAGCCTCTCCCACACCACCTCTGTCCAGAGAGCCCTGGGTGGGGGCCATGAATCATACTGATTGGATATTTGTCTGCCTGATTCTTAATACGGGGTTCAGTTTAATTCTATTGTCAAATGCAATTTACTTTCAAACGACATTGAAGGTGACACTGAAATAAGGTTTTGGAACTCTGCAAAATAATTACAGCCTGTATGACACATTCCAGTGTGTGTGAAGAATCGTTGCTCCTGAATCCAATAAAGAACATTCTAAAAGGAAAAAAAGTGCTCATTAGCTCTGGGCAAACAAGGACTGAGCTTGTGTCCTGAAGCGTGCTAGATCCCAGAAGTAGTTGCTGCAGAACACCTGTGCTTCAGAGGGGTGAGAGTCTGAGGAAATTAATGGAGCGTCCCTCCCCCCATGAACTGGGACCCACCAGAAATGAGAAGGCACGGCAGGTAGCTGTCACCTGTCCAGCCCTGATGACAGCTGTCCAGCTGACAGGGTGCCCCCCGCTCAGAGCAGAAAGGATGGGAGACTCCAGGCCAGTGCCAAAGGAGCACTTGGCTTCTGTGTTTGGGAGCCTTGGGCTAAAATGTGTGTTACAATCCTGAGAAATGTGTGTGTGGTGAGATGGCCAATTGCATTTCCTTCAAAATAAGTTGGTTGAAATGAGGGGTCCTTGATGCTCTCCAAGCTTGCTTGTTTCCTTGCAGACGTTTCATTACCATGAGTTCTGATGTTACCTAGTTTGGGTAATGAAAAGCCTATCAACAAGGGCCTCCCTACACGTTTTAACTCATGCTCCCTAAAGTGGCCATCTGAGATGGCCTGTTCCTTGATTCCTGGCACATTTGGAGGACACGCAGGGCCACGGCTGACTTGCTTCCAGACTGAATCAGAGGCCTTGGGCTTTCAGTTCTCATGGTCCAAATCTATTCGTCCAAAGTCTGTCCTGGCAAGTTGGCATTGCACCTTGTCCTGCAGAGCAGCAAATTGGAAGCTTTGCCCTCAGGAGCACTCGGGGAAGGTGATCAAATGCCAGGCCAGATTCTGCACTAGAGCTCCGTGCGCCCAACATGTGCCTTTCTCCCACTTTCCCCAGAGCTGCACCTGATGGCCTGTGTACAGTGAAATGCAGGGATTTGCCTGAGCTATTTATGCTGCAAGCATAAACAGATTCTTCATGGGGGTGGGGGGCAAAGATCCACTTTTCCTGTAGGTTGGTTTTTAGGTAAAGAAAAAGGCTATGGCAGGAGATTCTGTGCTCCATCCTTTAACACCTATCCTTCATCCTGTCTGAGTAAGCTTGCCTTCAGAAGTTGTAGATGCTTCATCACTGGAGGTTTTTAAGAAAAGACTGGACAGCCACCTATCTGAAATGGTATATCGGGTTTTCAGCTTGAGCAGGGGGTTGGACTAGAAGACCTCCAAGGTCCTTTCCAGCTCTATTCTGGTTGAAGTTGGGTTTAAGTCAAAATGCATGGGCTCTCTTGCCCTCTGTCATAGGTCAGTCACCAGCTGACAACCTCCTGCAAAGGGCCAGGGACCTTCCTGCCACGTGTCACGTCCGGATCCCTTGAGTAGACACAGGAGTGGCTGGGAGGGCTTGAGCTGGGCTCTCACCCAGACCCACCTTGCCTGCAGCAGCTCTTGCAAATCCTCTGGCTGCATCATGAGGTTGGTGGTTTCCACATGTTCTGATATAATCTGTGCCAAAATAGCTCCAACTCTGGAAACAAGGCATGCCACACTCGTCACTTCCCCAGCTCCATCCGAGAGTGCCCACTGTCTTATTCACTGCTGATCCATTTGTAAGGGTTCTAATTTCAAGTTTTTAAAATATTTCTCGTTTTCTAAATCGATTTTGTGCCAGAGACTAAATATGACATCCTTCGCCATAACAATTCAGCTAGTTAGTATTGTCCCCGTTCTAAGTGCTGGTTTGGTTTTGTTTGTTTTAAGAAGGATGCCTCTGCATGCGGACAGGGTTAAGCAGGGCCACCAAGTTCCATTATGTACCCGTTCACTAACATATTTTATTAAAGGCCAAAACGGTTTTGCAGTTCTGAGAGCAAGGAACAACTGGGGGCAATCAGGCAGGATGAAATTCAGGCAGGGCAAAAGGTGCATCATCTTAATGGATGAGAAACTTATTTCAGGCGTGCTGAAATAAAAGGGGACCCAGAAATCAGTCACCCAGCGGTCGGATCTTGGGGATTGCTATTATTACATTTTATCTTTATTGGAGTCTGGCTCCAATAAAGTTTTATGGCTTTGTTATCGGTAAGTGCAGGATAGGGTCAGCACAAAATTTGCCGGCGAGGGGGCTTTCGAGCGGGGCGGCTTCAGCTGTTTGGAGCTTGGAAGGCAGGTCCGATTCGGCCGCCCTTTCGGAGCTGCTGAGCTTTCCTCTTCTTCGGGCGAGCTGAGGCTGAGACCGAAACCGCCCGGCTGGGCTCCCACAGCCCCCGCGGTGCCCCCGCTACGCCCAGCCGAGCGCTTTCCACGCAAGGACTCGCGAGGAGCTGCCGGAGCGTCCAGCCCGGCTTCGGGGCGCCCGAGCAGCCGCGGAACGGAGGCAGGCGCGCCGGGCCTTCCCCGCCCTCGCCTTTTGTTCAGCGCCGGCTCTGGCGCGCCAGCTCCGTCTCGGGGGCAGCGGGGAGGCCCTCCGGAATCCGGAACGGGGGGGGCGCGCGCGCCCCAGCTGCCCGCGGGCCTGGTCGAGCGCGCGCACGCGCAAAGGGGGAGCAAACCGGGAGGGCGGCGGGTCCCCGCCTGGCGCTCCTCCTTCCTCGGCCGGCGGCCCTTCAGCCCTGAAAGAGCAAGGCGGACGGGCGGCGGCCGCAACTCCGAAGACGTCGGGGCTCGAGGGGGCAAGCCTGCTTGCTAGGTGCGGGCGGGGCGCGCAGGTAATGCAGGAGGCGCCTCTCCGCTGCCCGGGCCACCTTTAGGAACTCCATGCCGCCCCGGGAGACCTGGCCGGGGGTGGCATCCTCGGGCCGGCCAAGCGGGAGATGGAAAGAGCGGCCGCGCCTCTCCGCTTGACTCCGGCCGGCGAGGTTCTGGCAGGGCGGAGCTTCCTGGACGGCTGACAGAGGCATCGACGGGCCGGCAGCCCCCTCCCCGCTCCCCGCCTGCCTGGACGTGGCGCATTCCGCGCATTCCTGGCTCATTCCTCCCGCACCGGCGCTGCGGACGGGGGGAGAGCAACGCCGCTCGCAAAAGCCGGCCGGGCCGTCCCTGCCTCCCACCCCCGCCCGCGCACCTGCGCTGGGGCCAGCGGCTCTGCTTTCAGGCCAGGCGAGCCCCCTGCTCCCTCCCAGAGCTGCCGGTCTCGGAGGAGGCGGGAGTTGCGCGCGGCCGGAGCTCCAGCCTTCCTTTGCTGTTGCTTGGGAGAAAGGGGCTGTCCGGTCTCTGGAGTAGGAGCCTTCAGGGTTTGCCTGGTCCCGCGGCTCCGGGAAGCCGCGGAGATTTCCTGCAGCTCCGGGCTCCAAGCAGAGTGGGAACTCTGCGCCCGGGACCTGAGCTGCGCTGAAAAGGAGACTGCCCAGTGATCCCAGGACAAGTTTTTACTTTGCAGGTTTGTTGTGAGGCAAGCGGGGAGATGCAGGCAGTAGAAGTGACCAGCCTGCCTAAACGTTGCTCTGGGGTGGGCTCTGGAATAATCTGACCTGGGCATCTTGTAGCAGTATCTGACTGAGACACAGAAGCTTCGGACTTGGGGCAGCTACCACTCCCCGTCCTTCTCCCTTCTCTGGTGGGTCTGAGGAAAAGTCCTTCAGGAAGAACGCAAGGTTCTGGGAGAACCTAGTCCTCTCCTGATGCTGCTCATGCTGCTCCCTACACCAGCCGTGCCGCCCTCTCCTTATGGCTTTTCTCCTGCAGTGGAGTTGTGGCTGCCAGCACAGGATGCTGATTTGAGCTGGGGAAGCAAGTGGGCTGCCAGTTCCAAAAGCTCCTTCCTCCTTTCCCAGGACCAGTGCTAGTTTTGCCAGTTTTCTCTTTGAACCCAGGAAGGCCCCAGAATGGCACTTGGGGATAGCAGGTCCAGCCTGTTGCTTTTGGCCTTTGGATAAACCCAGGCGTGCCTGATCTTTGGGCTGAGGCAGGGAGCACAGCTAAGGCTCAGCACAGAGGTGGCACCAAGGGCTGAGCTGGGTTTTTGGAGAGCCCTGACCTGCTGGTGCAGAACAATTTCTGGCAGAGTGGATCTGGTGCCGGCCAGCACAATTGGGAGTCTTCCCACCCCCTGACTTTGGTTGGATCCTGCGTCAGAAGCTCTCCGGAAGCCCGGCTGCCGTGGGCGGCTGGGCTTGGGCTTGGCCTGGCTCTGGCCAAGGACTGCACCTCCCCCACTTTTCCCAGGCTGCCTCCTCGGCTGGCCTTGAAGCCTGGTGCTCCTCCAAGGCTGGAAGGGAGTCCGTTGTTCTCCTCCCCCTTTCCCCCCTTGGACAGGATTCAGGAGGAGGGAGAGACCAGCCCTGCAGGCCCAGCCTGGTGGGAGCTCACCCCTTGGCCTCTGCTGCCCAGCCGCTCAGCCACACAAGGCACTCATTCTCTGGCAGCACAGAGAAGAAAGGCGCCTTGTGGCTGACAAGGTACAGCTCTCCTCTCCCTCCCTCCCTCCTCAAACAGAGCCTGCTTGTCAGGACTTGTGGCTCTGAGTAGGAAGGAGAGTAGGGGGAACAGCCAGGCACCCCCCTCCCCCCTGGCCCCAGGAGAGTTCCTCTGCCTAGGCAAAGAGGGGGCCAGGAGACCAGAAGACCCCCGTTCTCTGGGCAGGGGCCTTCTCCTCCTTGAGCAGGTCAAAGACAAACAAGGCGGCCTCTTTCTCTCATCTCTTGAAAGGACCCTGGATTTTGGGGTGGGGGGTTGTGCCAGTGCTTGGGAGGGAGGAACTCCCATCAGGTAGTGCCCTGCTGGCTCTCCTGGGCCAGTGCAGATGTTGGGCTTGTAGATGGCAGTGTGAGGTTTCCCCTTTTGCCCTCAAAAAGGGGGCAAGATCTCTCCCCTCAGGAAGGGAGAAATGCTGGGGGATGCTGAATGAAGAAGGATCATCCAGGTAAGTCACGTTCCATGACTAGGAAGCTGCCTTTACTGGGCATTCATTTATCAAATTCTGATACTGCCCATCTCACCTTCACTTTGCCAACTGTTAATTTCTCCAAGATTCTTCTGCAGGCAACTGAGAAATAGTGGTAGAAGACGAGGAGACAGTAGCTGGCATTGAAGCAAGGGAATTTGGAATTGGGGTGAGGGCACAGACACCACAACCAATCTTTGGCAGGTGCAGAAGGGGTTGGATGCAGGAGCTAACATTCTCCTAGGGATGTCGCAATAAAAGCAAGCCGTGGGTG
This sequence comes from Stegonotus admiraltiensis, assembly GCA_032468215.1. NCBI lineage: Eukaryota > Metazoa > Chordata > Lepidosauria > Squamata > Colubridae > Stegonotus > Stegonotus admiraltiensis. The sequence goes on from JANHZT010004951.1 coordinate 253,158, forward strand.
ACCCCATGCTCTGTAGTGATAAAACACAGCTGCAGCTGTAATTGGTTGCCAAGCAGTTTTTCTTTGCAAGATTTTCAGAGGGGAATTGAGTCTCGTCTCTTGCAGAGAAACACCCAGGAAGCCTTGAGACAGTCTGCTTGTGTACAAGGGTTAAGATTGTCATTGCCCACTGATGACAGTGCCATAGATCCAGCAAAACGTGTGTAATGATGCGGTCTAATCATTATGGTGCCACCATATCTTGAAGGTTGGGCAGAAAACAATAGAGAGAAGTTAGCTTTTTGTTGAACCTAAGGAAGCTGAAGATAATTTTAGATATTCGTGCTAATTAGTTAGTCATGAGGGAAGTTAACCTTGTATGTGTCAGGAGGGCTGCTGAAAGGCTCAGTTGTTCCCTCTTCTTCCCCGCTGCTGAAGAGCAGCTACTTAAAGGCTGAAATGCATATCTTGTTCTTGAGAAATGGGTACACTGTTATTTGTGCTTAGAGGGGAGTGCTCTCCGGAAATGTTTCTCCTGGACCATGGCTGGCAGAGCAACAAACTCCCCTCCTTCCCTGCAGGGAATGGAGGGCGAGGACCAGAGGCTTCCCCTTCCTAGGGGCAGCCTTGACCTGTCCTGCATTCCAGCCCCAGGACGGCCTGAGTCTTGCATGGGGCTTGGACCTCGGGCAGTCCGTGGCCTGGCACTTCTGACACAGGCTCCCCCTCTTTCCCTCCTAGGCCAGAGAAGCCCCACCATGGAGACTTGCAACTACAACCTGGCTGCTCCTCCCTGCCAAGTACAGAAGCCCATTCAGGTGAGCAGATGCCCTGAGAGAACCCCCTGCCCATCAGAATGTGCTGGTCCTCCCAAGTGGCAGTGGTGGCTAAGGAGGGGACCCCATTCTGTCCTGAGGTTTTGCGGACTGGAGAGTGAGCCAAGGAATGTGAGAGCCCTCTTTGGAAGCCCTTCCCGAGTCAGCCAGTGCTAATGCCTGCTCAGCTTGCTTTCCTCTCACTGCCCCTTTTAAAGCTGCTGTACAACTTGCCCTCTTGCCTTTTCCTACCCTTCCTGGCAATCACCTTCAACTTGCCTGGCTGGAGGATGGCAATTAAGAGGCAATTTCTTAAGAGGGAGGGGTTTGCTCATGCCAGGAGTGGCCAAAAGGGAAGCCATACTGCCCTCTGCTCTTGCCCGCTTGAGGAGGGGGCTACGCTGCTACTGACAACCTTTCTCTCCTGCCTTGCAGAACAGCCTCCTGGACCTGACCGAGACAGGCCGAGGCCTGAAGGTGCAGACGCAAAAGCCGCACTTGGTGAGCCTGGGCAGCGGGCGCCTCAGCACTGCCATCACTCTGCTGCCTCTGGAAGAGGGTATGTCTCTGTAGTCTCAGGGGCCTTCCCTTCTCTGCTCCCCCTTGAAGGAAGAGTGCCACCCCCACTCATACAGTCTCCTTGCAGGCAAGACCGTCCTGGGCTCTGCTGCTGGGGACATTGTTCTACAGGGGGCTGGGGTGGCCCCCCAACACTGCTTCATTGAAAATGTGTGCGGGACTCTCACGCTGCATCCCTGCGGTCATCCCTGTGCCATTGATGGGCAGCCAATCACCCGCCCCACCCGCTTGTCCCAAGGTAAGAAGAGGAGAGGCTCTGCTGGTCAGACACGGAGAGACCTGCACACCAATTATGCTGCCTTGGGCCAAGTACATCCGGGAATGCTTGGTTCTGGATTCTGAAGTGTTCATCCCAATGGGATCTGCATTAGTGCACAGTTCCTCTGGCCTTTGCATCTTCCTGCAAACGTGGGCCCACTCCGTTCCCTGGCCAGTGAACTTCCAGTTGGGCTAAGCCTAGTGCTGCTAAGCTCTGGAGTTTTGGGGAGGGGAGGTCCAAAAAAGAGGTGTGCTTCCTCCATGCCCCACAGCTCTGGGGACACATGGCAGAGCCACACAAAGCTCTAAGGCAGAGGGCGTCTGCAGGACGGAGCCCGCCAAGGTTGGCCTAGGAGCTCTTTTGAAGGTGGCAGGGCAGTGATCAGTCTCCTTGCGCCCTGAGTAAGGCGCCTCCCTGCCAGCTCTGATCATCACCATGGCAACCCCATCCTTGGCAAGGGGAGAAGCTTTGCTGGCACAAAGGAGAATGAGGCAAGATTTGGGCAGCGGGGGGTGGTATCATTTCCGTTAGCCAAGGTTGGACAATTGCTAACAGGAGGGAAGCAAGACCCTGCCCAGCCATTGCCTGCCAGTGCGATCCCAGCTGACCTCTGATCTTGATGGGGTCTTTTTTGCAGTGCGTGTGTGTAGAACCAAGCAGCCCTGGGCCTGGGTTCTCAACGGCCCTTCTGAAGAGCCTTTCCTGTGGCTGGCTATGTAGGGCGGGATCCACCCTCCCTGAAAGTCCTAACTCTGATGGTCTCAGAGGGGAAAGTTACCCATCTTTATATTCAAAGAAAGCTGCAGAAGCTCCCCGTATAAAGAGGGACTTCCTGGCCAAAAGCGGCTGCAGCTGGATCCCTTGTAAGTCAGGCTGAGTGGGCCCTGCCTGTGTTTGGGGCTGACTGGCAGGAGCAAGCGCAGCCTGTGGGTTGGGGCTGGTTGGGAGGGTCTCTTGGCCTCTGTAGATGCAGGCTCAACTCAGACCCCTGCCCCACATCCCTTTCCATCCAAGCTGTTGGCCTTCAGTTGGGCAGGAGGGCCTTGGTTTACAATGGCATTTGGGGCCAGAATTGCGAGCCATCCATCTGTGATGCAGTCAGGAAGTGCAATGTCACACACACGAGCCGCTTAGTGACAGGTGATTCTGGCAGTCCCAGTTGCCATTGTTAAGCAAATCACTGCAGGTCAGTTGTTAAGAAAGAATGGCAGGGAAGGAATGTTTGAAGGTTCCATAGGGAGGGATCTCTTACCGAAGGCAGCAGAGCCTGGGAAGAGCCCCTCGAGGGGGGAGGTCTGTGAGCACTGGTCCCCAACAGCTGTGTGTCCCCCCCATTTTTAGCAATTCCTTCTTGGTGTTTCTCATCCGACTCCAACAGAAATCACCAAGTCAACTTTTCCAAAGACTATTCATTTCCTGTCTGAATCATATTTTTGGTCTACAAGACCCTGGAAAGAACTTTGAAAAGGAATTGGCCAGAAGCCTTGGCAAGTAGCCAAGTGGCTTTTCTCCCAGAGGGCTCACCCTGCCCCTGCTTCATCCCTTCGCAGCCTCCGCTTCATCCGAGCCTCCGCTGCGCTGGAAGGCCGGCAGACTCAGGACTGCTGGGGCGGGGGGTCCCCACATTCCTGCCCCGCACCCTTGGCGCTCCTGCAGGGACTTCAGGTGGCTGCCTGGCCCTTCCTCCTGACCCTCGGGGCCCCTCTGTGGCTGGGCCGGAAGGCTGAAGCTGCCACCAGGCGAGCTTCCGTGGCCATGAGCGGCAGAGATCCCGCGCTCGGGTTCCCCCAGCTCTGCCCAGTCCGGCGGGGCGGGGGCGGGGGCAGATTTCCCAAGCGAGAGATTCCCCGCGACTTTCCTGCAACTGGGCAGCCCCGCGGCACTTGCTCGGGTGCAAGGAAAGGGGCGCCGGGACCAGGGCCCCGGTTTGGCGGGCGGGGCAAAAGCGGCTGGGAGCGGGGCGCGCGTGGCAGGAGCGCCGAAGGGGCCGGCAGAGCAACCCAGGGAGCAGCGCGGCGCGGCGCAGCGCAGCGGAGCCGCCCTTCCACGGAGCCCGGCCAGGCCCTGCGGACAGGCGGGCTGAGACCCTTCCTGCCTCCGCCCGCCGCTATTTTGAGCAATCCCGGAGGCGGCCGGCGACTAGACCGGAGGCTCCGCCCAGCTGGCGGCTCCTCCGGCCACGGGGATGCAGCCGGGGCGCCGGGCAGCCTGGAGCACGCCGCCACCCACCCCGCAGCCGCGGCCGAGGCAGCCAGCCCAGCCTCTGCCCACCAGCCGTCTTTCGGGGTCTTGCGCCTGGCTGGCTCCGGGCTGGGCACAGGGGAAGCGGCAGCCTGGCGCGCGGGACTCTGCCGCAAGGGAGCCTCGGTGGCCAGCCGAGGGCTCTGGCGGGCTCGGCGCTTGCTCCCCCTCGGGGCGCTCGTCCTCCCGCCCCCCGGCCCCCCGCGTAAGCTGCTGGGGCAGCCAGGAAGGTCGGGCGGGATCCGGAGGGCTGCGGGCTCTGGACGGCCTCCCTCCTCCCAGCGAGGGCTCGGCCAGCTCAGTCTTCCGGGCTGATCCCCGCAGAGCGCGATCCGCAGCTGGGCTCGGCGCCCCCTCCTCTTTCCCTCCCTTTCCCATTTCCCGGCTGGAGTACAGCTGCTGGGCTGGGGGCTCCCCCCTCTGAAGCCAGTGCCCCCTTCCTGGCTTGGGCCGAAGCCAAACCCCCTCGCCGTCCTTCCTGTCCAGGATGAAGCACTGGGGGGCTCGGGGAAGATTTCGACATGAAATGCTGTGCTCTGGGGAAGGGGGGATGGCTCACCCTTTTGCCTGCTAATTCCCCACCCGCCGCTGGTCTCTGGCCCTAGGAAGCCCCCTAAGAGCAGCAGAGGGTTCCTGGCCTCTAGTTTAGGCCCTTCCCCAGTCCCTCTTTGCATGCGAGTTTTCTGAGTCACCGCAAACCTTGAGCTTTGGGGGGCGTTAAACTTGGATGGGGTGCATTGCTTGATGTGTTTGGAGCCCCCTTACCCCCCAAAATGCCTTTTGCAGTGGCCATCTTCTCACAGAGCTTCTGCGGGATTGTCTATTAGCTTGTTACATTGGCAATCTCGGAGTTGGGGGTAAGTGTGTTTTGGTGACCAGGCCGACAGGATAAACCAAAATAGTAGATGGTTGTTTGTTTGAGGATAGCATGCTTGGTTTTGGTTACCCTGAGAGCAGTGGGCTTTTCAAGAGGAGGCTGACTTGCCTTCTGCAGCTGGAAAAAGCTTGCCAGGATTGGGCTGCGTCTCCAGACAGCTCATGGGCTCCATCTGCAGCTGGGGTTGCCGCTGAGCCCTTGGAGGCACCAGATGTCTTTGGGCGCCATTTCTGGGGGATGTGCTCTGAGATGCCTCCCCCCTTCATCCAAGTATGCCAGGACCCCGTAATGGTCCTACAGCCCAGTTTGTTGGGGGTCAAGTCTGATCTTGTGCTGAGTGCAAGCATTCGGGAGAAGGAGGAAGGTGGTTAGACCATACAAGCTTTCTTTAGCACATCAGGGCTCCGTTTTTAGTAATTTTCCATTTCATTTGTTTGCTCCAGAATTGGCCAGAGAATTGGTGCCAACAGAGCATTTTTTTGGTGGGGGGGGAGAT
>JANHZT010004951.1:258503-269904 GCA_032468215.1 Stegonotus admiraltiensis
ATAAGTGGTGCCAACAGAGAATTTTTTTGGTGGGGGGGGAGATTCAGGTGCGCATAATTGCGGTTTTCCTTCTGCTTTGTCTGCGATGTTTAGGACTCAGTGTCAGACTAATTGAAGCCTGAAGGCTGCTGCCTGGCCTTCCGAGAGTGACAGCTGCTGAGGGGACAAGAGGACCTTCCAGGCAAGCCGCGCCCTCCTTAGCGGCAAAGCCTCCAGATCACCCATATTAGGGGAGGGCACAGGCCTGTGTGCTGTGCCTGTGTTTCCTGACTTCAGATCCCCCCTCTCAATTGTAGGAGCTGATCTGTCTGCCGTGCCAAGGATCCTGGAATGTTATTCCTGCAGGTCCCCAATTCAATGCAGCTCAGGCTCCGTGCTGCAGCAGGCACAGCTGCTTAGTGGCTCAGATGGGCTGGAAAGCTGAGGAGAGGAGGAGGAGGAGGAGGAGACCCCCGGGGTCTTTGGGTTCCTGACTAGTTTTCCAATACTAAGCCTGGCTGTGGTCAGAGCTCTCACTGGCCTCCCACTCTCCACCACATGAAAGTGCTGCCAGCTGGATGCCCACCAGAGATCCTCTCTGGCATGGAGCAGCCATCGCCAGAGCTTCAGTGGCCACTTGGCCCTTTCCTGGCTGGGCCCAGCTGTTGCACCCAGGGTAGGACTGGCTGGAACAGGCATTGTGAGGAGGTGAACTTGTATCAACCTTACTAAGTAGATCATGCTGGGAGATCAGCTCCATATTGCTTTTATTGAGATGGGTAGCAGTCAAGGGATCTGGCAATCTGATTGTGCTGGGCCGCCTCCCTACATTTCAGCAAATTAGGGAGGCATCTGCCTGAACCACTTCTAAACAATATCCAGATAGTCTGAACTTTTAAAAATGGCTTCTGCCTATTTTGCCCAGGCACCGCCTCCTGCATCTCTCTGTCAAGGGCACCGCCTCACTCTCTGCACCCAGCCTGTCCCCATGTGGGCTGGGGAGCCTGCAGCAATTGTATCCATCAGAGGGGGTGGGGGTCGGGTTAGGGTTAGGGGTAGGGTTGGGGGAGAAAAATTGTTTTTGATGTTCAGCACCACAAACTGAAGAACAGCTGGGGGGGGGATGGTCTATTGAGAGCACCTTCAGACCCATTCATATGAGGTTTCGCAAAGACCACCCCCCTTGGGGAAGGTCCCAGCTCTGGCATGAGCCAGCTGGGAGGGCTGGACTGAATTGCAGCCGTGGGCAGAGGGTCTTTCCTGGGCTTTCCATCTGGTGGCAGTTGTTTGCTGGCCTCCTGGCCACCCTAGCAGCAGTTGTGTGCTGAGCCTCTGAGCAGTCTCCAAAGGCAGCCCCACAGAAGGCTCATTGCAGTCGCCCAGCAGTAGGTAGGACGCCCTGAGACCTGGAGGAGCAAAAGCTCCCCAGAGCTTTCCAAAGGCGGCTGCCACTCTTGGGGCGCACAGCACAGCACGGCTGGACCTGACCTCTCCGTGGGTCTGCTTGGCTCCTTCTTCCAGGGCACGTGATCTGCCTGGGCCGGGCGACCTTCCTCCGTTTCAGCCACCCAGCTGAGGCCAAGTGGATGAAAAGTCAAGCGATGCCAGCTGAAGGGCAGAGTCCAGGAGCCCCCTGTGGGCTGGGAGCAGGTGGGGCCTTCTCCTGAGGGGGCCTGGTTGGGGAGGGGGCTCTGAGGGGGCCGCCTGGCTCCTCTGTGCTTCTGGCTGAGGGGCGGCAGGTTCCTCCCCAGCCCCAGCGGGTGGCAGACCTGATGGGCACCTTGGGCTGGCCTTTCGGAGGTGAGGGTGCTGGGTGGGCTTGGCCTCTGGGTAGGGGGCTCAGGTGCTCTGGCCCCAAAGGGGGAATGGGGAGGCAGCTGAGACTTTTTCCTTCTGAGACGCCCGTCTCTTTGCAGAAGAGTGGCAGAGCCCCGTCAGCGGCAACTCCGAGAGGTCATCACTCTCCCTGGTCAGCTCCATTGAGAGAGACCTGCAGGGCATTATGGATTCCTTGGTGCTGCAGGAGGAAAGTGGTGATGGGAGCCCTCCGTCCCCAACAGCCGCGTCTCTTGCGAATGGCAGGGGGGGCTGCTCCCTTCTGTCGCCACCCCAGAGCCCCGGCAACACCTCCATGGGGTCTACCTATGAAAACGCCTCCTCTCCTCCCTTCTCTCCACTCTCCTCCCCTGCCAGCAGCAGCAGCAGCTGCCGGAGCCCCTTAGCCAGCTGGCGGGAGATGGTCCCTGCCCTCCCCCCTGCGGTGCCTGTCCGATCCTCCAGTTACTGCCATGCTGAGTTGTTGCCCCATGGGGGGGCTTCCCCAGACCCTTTGAGCAGTTCCAGTGGCTTCCTAAGCTCCGCTTGCAGCTCAGGGAGCCCCCAGGCCGGGAGGAAGGTCTGGCAGGATGGCCCCATGAGCCCTCTGCCAAGGCACAAGGCCCGGCCTCCTGCAGAGGGTCCCTGTCCCTGTCCCAGCCAGCATGGTGGCTCTCCACTGAAGGAGAACCGACTGAGTAGCCCTCGCCCACCATCACCCAGGAACCCCTGCTCGGCCAGGGCTTTCCAGCTGCAGGGCAAGGCTGCAGCCCTCCAGGACCCAGGACCTGGGCCCTTCCTGGAAATGCTGCCCGTCAGAGTTTCCCGACCAGCCCAGCTGGGGAAGTCAACCTGCCAAGGGTCGGAGCTGCCAGGTGCCACCTCTCAGTCCAGCCGGGCCCAACAGCTCCCTGAGAGTCCCCAGCTCAGACGGCAGCCCATGGAGAGCATGCGGGAGCTACCCCCCCTCAGCCCAGCCCTGGGGCGCCGAGCAGTCTCGCCCGCCCCCAGAAGCAGCCTCTCCTCGCAGGGCAAGCTTTGGGAGAATCCCAGGGGGTGGCGGAGGGAGACATCTTCTGCTCTCCCCTCTTCCCCCTGCCTGAGGAGCCACAGCCCCTCCCCTCCCTCCCTCCATGGAGAGCCCACCCAGCGCAAGCCCCGTGGTGGACCTGGCCTCAGCTCTGCCTCCAGCTTGGGGTCCCTCATCCTGCCCTCGGATTCCCCCCAGCCAAGCCGCCAGAGGCCTGGCCCCACACAGGAGCGCAAGCAGAGCACGTCCAAACTGCTGGGCATGCACGAGGGCGGCCTGCTGGAGTACCACCGATGGCAGCGCCAGGAGCGTCTCCGGGAGCAAGAGATGGAGCGCTTGGTGAGCAGGGCTTGAGCTGGGGGGGGAGCCTTCAGCTTCACTGTGGAGAGCTGGGGAGGCCTGTGCGAAGGATGCATGGCCCTTAGTGTCGGAAAGGTGGACGAGTCCTATCCAAGGATTCCTTAGTCTCACAGGCTGGGATGGATGCAGGGGAGGGAAACACATCAGAGGGCCAAGGTGGGGGGGCACTGCTTTGGGAGGAGGGAGCAGCTTTGGGCATAGACACAGCTGGGTTGATACAGCTGCCGTAAGCCAGTCTGCTCCCTCCTGGCAGGGTGGCTGGTAGGGACAGAGCAGCTTGGGTAAGCCTGGCCGGGGTCGGTCAGGTAGCAAACCCAGTTGGCACAGGGGTCTGGGTGAGGGGCGTTCATGTGCCAGGCCCTCCCTTCCACCTCACTAGCCTCTTCTGACTCTCGCTTGTTCTGTGGGCAACCAGGAGCGCCAGCGCCTGGAGACCATCCTCAGCCTGTGTGCCGAGTACACCAGGGGGGACCCTGAGCTGGGCCAAGAGGGCGGCGCCAATGCTGCTGCTGCTGGGGCGCTCCCCCTGCCAGGGACCAGGCCCCCCCGGGAGCGAGGGGAGGAGGAGAACTTGCAGGAGGAGAGCAGCAGCACTGAGAGTGCTGGCCAGGAGGTGAGGAGGTGGGCAGTGGGTCTCTCTGTCCCCTGACCGGCTGCCAGGCACCGCCATGGCCTGGGAGGTGGCCTTCCCCTCTGGAGGGAGGCTTGAAGCCCTCACCCACGCATGCAGGGGTTGCCACTTCCTCTGCAGCACGAGGTGCCACCCGCTCCAGAGCTGGCCCTCCTGGAAGAGGAGCACACCCGCCTGCTGGCCAGCACAGACCGCCTCAAGAGCCACCTGAAGGGGCTGGAGCAGCAGCTGCGAGAGACCGCCTGGGAGGTGAAGGGGGAGCTGTCCTACCAAGAGACTGGCAGTGCCACTCATCCGGGAGGGGTAGGGAGAGGCTGGTGGCTGGCGGTGCTCATGCAGTTGTCATTCTGCCCTGCCCAGGCGGAGATGGAGCAGGCCCTCCTACAGGGTGAACAGGAAGCTGAGATCCTGCAGCTGCAGCAGGAACAGCAGGCGGTGCAACTCCTGCAGGAGCAGCTCTCCAGCCTGGATGCCAGCGCTCACCACGAGCGGGACAAGGTAACTGGCCGGGGAGCTTCCAGCCTGGCAGGTTGCTGCTCAAGGTGATGGGGAGGGCAAAGCCACCCTCCCTTTGCTGCTCGCTTAGTGGGTTCTGCCCTCCTGATCCAGGCCGCTTGGGCTTAGCGGGAAGGGGCGCTTCACTAGTCCCTAGAGGAAGCCCTCCCTAGCTCTGGGGGAAAAGCCTTTGCGTGTCTCAAGGAAGAAGCCATGGGGAGCCTGGCGAACTGACAGGTCTTGCCAGGAGCAAATCGGCCTGACCCCAGCCGCCTCTGCTGCTCACCTTTGGTCGGGCAAAGGTGCCCATGGGGCCGTGTTTCCTGGGTTCCCCCAATCTTTGCTCACACAGGGAGCCTGAGGGGCAGGGAACACACACTCCGAAGTAGCCCAGCCACTAACATCCCGGCCAACACTAACTGTGCCAACCCCTCTTTGTTCTCTTTTGCTCTCTCTTTCTCCGCCTGCTTTCAGCTTTGTGGGGTGGGGGATCTGTCTGGGCCAGGAGAGGCAGAGTTCAGGTTCAATTGTCCACTCAGTCCTGGGGGTAGCCCCCCTTCCCTTCTAGGAAGCCACCAGTGCTTGGCATTTACAGGCCATCTGGGGTGGCAGCTATGACCCGCTTGCGAAGGGGTGACAGAACTGGAGTTCCTCCCCTCTTTTTGCATGTATCCCTGCCTGAGAAAGGACCGTCTGGCCGAGTCCCTGGGGACAGGCTGGTTATCCGGTCACAGAGGATCCCGACCCAGACTTGGTCTCTGAGAAAAGCTTGAGAAGTTGAGCTGCCTGTGGAGAGCAGGTGATGCCCCATACTTGTTTGTCCCACCCAGGCTCCTATCCAGAGGATGCTCCTTCTGCTCCTCCTAGGAGAACTTCCACCTGCTTTGTGCCTGGAGGCTGGGAAGTCCTTCTACGTGGAGCCCAGTTCTGAGGCTGGTTCCCAGGCTGAGCAGCCCAGGGGAACCAAGGCCCTGCATCAGCCTCAGGTGTGACATCTGCATTTGCATAGTTTGTTATTTTGTGCTCCTCAAGTAGCACTATCGATCCTGGTTTTGCCAATCCTAGAAAGAAAAGACAGAGATAACGGGGGTCATGCGGGGTCCATTCCTTACAGCATGTGCCGCAGAGGCCGATCTCTCAGCTCTTGAATGCCTCTGGCAGGACAGACCACAGGTCTTGGCAATGGAGATTTACCCTAAGTCTGACCAAAGTCTGCTTCTTGGTGAATGAAAACCATTGTTTCTTCTCCTGTCTTCCAGTGCCAGTTTATTTGAAAATGGCTACCATGTCTCTCCCTTCCCCCCCCCCACTTTCCTCCAAGCTAAACATACCTGACAACCGCCTCCACCTGTTCCTTGTAGGTCTTTTCTTCCAGGCCCCTTATCATCCTGGTGGCTCTCCTCTGGGACACATTCCAGTTTGTCAGTCTCTGTCCTAAATGTGGTGCCCAGAACTGGACACGGTCTCTTAGGTATGGTCTGATTAACACAGAATAAAGAGGCACCACTGTTTTGCTTGATCTTGGCATTATATTTCTGCTGACGCAGCTTCAGCCAGCTTTTACTTTTTGGTAGCAACACCACCTGTAGCTCATGTTCAGCTTGTGATCCATTCAGACCCCCAATCCTTTTACGCATCCCCTGCCCGGTACAGTTCCTGTCGCTGCCTGCCATCCCACGCTGATGATTTTGGTTTTTCATCCTCAGATTAAAGCTTTGCGTTTCTCCCAGGTGAAATTCACCTCTTTGAATTTCATTGCTTTTTGCCCAGCAGTCGATCTCGTCAAGATGCTCCCGGCCTTGGTCCCGTCATGGTTGCTCCTTTCCGTCCCTGGAAACGGGGATTATTCCAGGGGCTTCCAATGCATGCTTCACCTAGCTGTCCTGGTTTTTTTTTTAAGTGGGGGATAGATGTAGAGTGAGACCTTCCATGGGCTACAGAAACACCTCAGGTACAAGTCTGGGTTGGCCCTGCTAGAGATGCATTTCCCTTTGCCTTGACTGACTCATCTGAGCTTCCAACAGCCCAGAAGTCGCCAGGGTCTGGAACGATATTTCCTCCAAGGGCCAGATCCAACTCTCGTGTCTCTGGCTTCACTGCCCAGGATTGCTTCCAGGGCAAGGCAGCTTTTGGATGTCTGGGGCAGAAGGCCAGATAAATTGGTGGCTTCTCCACAGCTGGGCTTTACACCACAGGAGGAGGAAAGGTGTAGGTGCCCGGGCAGCTGCTGATGAGGGTGGCTGGCAGACCCCTGGTGGAGGCAAGACCAGGTCCTTGGCCCCCTTAACCCAAGAGCCTTGCTAACCCCCTCTTTGCATGGCCTGCTCCCGAGAAGCCTGTTTTCTCCCCTCTTCGTGTGTCGTTTTCTCCCGGCTTCAGGAGAGGGAAAGGGTTGATGCTGAAAGGAAGGCGCTTGAGAAACTGCGGGCGTTTTACTCTGAGCTCAAGAGCCAGCTTGAAAACTGCCCCGAATCAATGAGGGAGCAAGTGAAGGACCAGATGCAAAGGGTCAGTGCCCCCTGTACCCCCGCCCACCTTCCGTGGGGCAGGGGAAGTTAGCCCGGGCCCACTGGCAGCAGTGCCCCTCCAGAGGCTTAGCAGGAGTGCCCCCCACCCTGTCTCACACACAGCAGCCAAGTTGCCTCAGCGGCCTTGGGGGATGGAGAGCAAGGGCAGCCGGCCCACAGAATGGATCTTGCTGCCCAGCCTCGGGAGAAAGAGGGGGTGCCAGACAACTCCTGCCCTCCTTGCTTTTGGCTTTGGAGCTCCTGGCATTTGTCCTGGGGTAGTTGAGAAGAATAGTCCTTGGGCTGTCTAGAGGACACTGGCTCACCCCATGCCCACAAACAGCCTGCCAGCTGTGCTCCCTAGCAGGGAGCCGATCAGGCCAGCCTCGCTCAGACTGCCGCCTCTAAGCAGCCGCGTCCTGCACAGGAAGCGGAGGCCCTGGAGACGGAGACCAAGCTCTTCGAAGACCTGGAGTTCCAGCAGCTGGAGAAGGAGAGCCGCTTGGAGGAGGAGCATGAGATGCTGCACAGCGAGGCCCAGGGCCGCCACCGTCTGGCCCGCCGGAAGGTGAGCCCAGAGCCCCCGCTTGCAGGGCTTGCAGAGCCCATCCGTGGCTCCGCTCAACATCCCTCCTGTCTCCATGCTGCAGGAACGCTTGGCTGCCCTGGAGGGCCAGGCGAAGCAGCTGCACCTGCAGGCTGCTCAGGAGGCTGACTGGCTGCACCAGGAGCGGAGGGCCACCCTGCAGCAGCTCCAGCAGGTGAGCAACATGGCAAGGGGCAGTGGTCACAGAGGAGGCCTGGCTCTCACCGCCATGGGGAAGAGGCAGGTGCCCAACCATGGGGGAGGCTCTGCTCCTTCTCCTGGCAATGCAAAAGAGGTCTGGAGGGGTTCCTCTGACCCTCCCCCTCCCTGTTCTGCTTTCCCCAACAGGAGAAGGAAGCCCTCCTGGCGCTGGAGCAACGGTTCTGTACACTCACTGGCAGCGCTGCCTTTCCCAAGGGCTCGAGTGGCCTCCGAGAGGTTCGAGGGGTCTGGGGGGCGTCTGGGAAGAATGTGTCCAAGGCGCCATGGCTCTGCCTGTCTGATTCTCAGCAGGGCTTGGGCCTGGCCTGGAAGAACCGCCTTGGTCAAGCAGAGGGGTGCTGGAGGTTGGATATTGGCACAGGACATTGCCGCATCCCCCATATTACATATTCCCCACTTTTGGAGCTCCCCCATCAGGCACATGACAGGAAGAGAGAGGCAGGCTTTGAGCCGCAGAGAGGATTGAACTCCTTGGCCCATTTCAGTTCAGCTTTCCACAAATCCTGCTTGGGCCAATTGCAGGACCTGTTGTGACCTCAGAGGCTACACTTCCTTGAGGGGGGGGGCTCTCTTCCAATGTTCCCCTGGCCTTTCTTTCTCTCTCTTCTCTGTAGATCCCACAGCCCTCCTTTTTCCTCTTGTTAATGGGGTGCGCTTGGCATTCCTGGTCTGGACCCCCGCAGGCGCTGGCCAGTTGCTTCTCAAACTGTGTCCTTGGGCAGTCTAGCCAGTACCTTTCCCAAAGCTCAGCTCTGGCCTGCATCTCTTGGCCCGAGATGGACAGGAGGTGGAGCAGCCCAGTTGCCCCCAAAGCAGGGAAGCATCCCCACTGGCCCCAGTTCCTCCCTCAAGGAAACATCTGGGGTCAGTGGGCAAGCGGCTTCTGTCCCCCACCTTGCACCCCCTGAGCACGAGCCACCAGTCTCTCATGGCTTTTCTCCCACAGGGCTCTCCACCGCCAGTGGGCAGAAGAGGCAGCCCCCCCCACAAGCTGACCGGTACCCTTCTCGACCTTGGGAGGAAGCGTGAGACGCCCCTGCACCACAAGGGTGGGTGATGCCTTTGTCCGTGCACATCTGCAGGGCCCTGGTCCCTCACAGTGGGTGGACGCCAGGTGAAGTCCTGCTGGCACTGAGCCTCCCTTTCCCTGGGCGTCTTTGCAGGGCATCGGGAAGTTCAGGAGCACTGGCAGCACCTGGCTGACCTGAAGCAGAAGGCAGCAGTGGAGTGTCAGGCCCTGCGAGGGAGGGCCCTCTTCTCTCCCCTTGTGCCCCACTCTGTCCTCCACCATCACCCCTTCCCAGGCCAAGGTCAACTGGCCGATGACCCCGAGCCAGCCTATGACACGCTAAGCCTGGAGAGCTCAGACAGCTTAGAGACCAACCTATCTCTGAGTGGGAACTCAGCCTGCTCCCCGGACAATGCCTCCAGGTCAGCCCCCCCCCCCACCAGCCACTGAACCCCTACAAGGTCTGCCCACCTTCCAGGTTCTCTCGCCTGGCCTCTGGGTGGGCTGCGTGGCTGACCTGCTGCTAAGTGCAGACCATACCCGAGAGAAGCGGGCTGGGGGGTAGGCAGGCTGGGTGGACAGGCAGTGACAACCGGTTGGCCTTGCAGTGCCAGTGGGGCAGATGCCAGGAAGATCGAAGAGATGGAGAAGCTGCTGAAAGAGGCCCAGGCTGAGAGATCCCGCCTGATGGAGTCACGAGTGAGGGCGGGAGAAGAAGTCTCGGGATGGGGATCGCTCCGAGTTAGCCTTCTAGGAGAGCCACTCCCCTTGCAAGCCAGTTGCGGAGGGGACTCGAAAGGCAGATGGTCCCCTTCTCCCTAGTGAATTCTGACCCCATCCCTTCCCCAAGTGGTGGGGCTGCATGGACGGTGGGCAGGGGTGGTGCACTTGCAGCTTCTGTCCATGGCCGGGGATCCAACTGTGGACCTGGGGGGCAGAGGGTGGGTGGTACTGGGGACGCAGTGGCCCACCCTTTTGTCCCGGCAGGAGCAAGAGATGGAGCTGCGTCACCAAGCTTTGGAGGACGAGCGGTGGAGGCGGGAGCAGCTGGAGCGGCAGCTGCAAGATGAGACGGCACAGCGGCAACAGCTGATTGAGAGAGAGGTCAAGATGCGGGAGAAGCAGCTGGCTCAGGTGTGCAGGAGCCCCTCCATGCCCCCCCCCCGAGGGCAGGGCTGTCGCATTCCCCATGGAGAGGGAAGGCCTGTGCCGCTGTCCTGGCACACCTGGCCAAGGAGGAGGAGGCGGCCCTGGGAGGTTTCTTTCTGGGGTCTGGGAGTCCAGCATTGAGCTTGGGATAGGCAGACTTTCTTCCTGGCTGCAGGAGCTGGGGGAGGGGGGGGCGCAAAAAGGCTTTTGGCCCCTGCTGTCAGCTCTACTGCACTTGTTCTGCAGGCTCGCCCCCTGACCCGTTACTTGCCCATCCGCAAAGAGGACTTTGACCTGCGCTTGCACATCGAATCCTCTGGCCACAGCGTGGATACCTGCAGCCACATCATCGTGTCGGAGAAGCTGTGCAAAGGCTACCTGGTCAAGATGGGAGGCAAAATCCGGTCCTGGAAGAAGCGCTGGTTTGTCTTTGACCGCCTGCGGCATACCCTCTCCTACTACGTGGGTGAGGCTCCCCATTCCCACCACGGCCGGCCCTCTTGCCTCGTTACTCCTCTCAGCCCTCAGATGGGCTTCAGCAGTCTCCCTCTTCCTCTCCCCTCTGCAGACAAGCACGAGGCGAAGCTGAAAGGCCTCATCTATTTCCAGGCCATCCAGGAGGTTTACTATGATCACCTCCAATGTGCAGCCAAGGTGAGACACAACCTGGGCAGGGAGGTGGCAAGTGGGGGCACTCTGAGCGCAGCCCTAACATCCCCCCCTGGGCTGCACATCACCTGCCTTTCCTTCTCCCGCAGAAGAGATTCTTCCCTCCCAGCCTGTCCATGGTAGGGACCCATCCGTTTCCTCTGGCTAGCCCAGCAACCCTGCACGATCCTGAATCCCGCGCTAAGAGAGCCGTCCAGGAGGGGAATATTTGGGCTGAAACTCCTTAGGGACCAGGGGAGGGGGAGCAGCACCGGGGGGGGGCAGAATATGGCCCCCTTCGGCCTCAGGGAATCACCTGAATGCTAACGCTGACAGCTGCGTGGGCTTTTTTTGGGCACATTTTGGCTGCCTGGGCAAAGCTTACCAAAAGCTCTTGCATTGCGCAGCTGCCATAGGACTCCTTGCCTGCCCCCCCACCCCCTTGCAGTCCCTGTTCCTGGAGCGTCTTGTAGCACAGAGCAGCCTTTCGCCATTTCCTCTTCAGTGAGAAATTGTGTGGCCCCTTCCTTTTAGGACTGCAGGGCCACTTTTGCCTTTTCTCTGCCCTCGAGCAGAAGTGGGTTCTTGTGCCCTCCTTAGGCTTGGCATTCACTCTGCCTGCTGCTTGGTGGGGGTCTAGGGTGGCAGAAGGCACCCAGGCAGATCTCTCTTCTCTCGGCAGAGCCCCAATCCCGCCCTAACCTTCTGCATCAAGACCCATGACCGGCTCTACTACATGGTGGCCCCCTCAGCAGAAGCCCTGCGCATTTGGATGGATGTCATTGTCACGGGGGCTGAAGGCTACACCCAGTTCCTGAGCTGAGGCAGCGGAGCCATGAACAGCCCCGATGGCTGTCTGACCGCAGGCATGGACCCCTCTGCCATGGGTCCCTGGGATGGACACGCAAGTGGCAAAAGCAGGGCGCTTGTCAGCAGCCTCCCTTGCCTGCCACCGAACTCCAGGAGGACC
>JANHZT010004952.1:9041-20224 GCA_032468215.1 Stegonotus admiraltiensis
AGAAATGGAAAGGTAGAAGAAAAAAGAAGTCCTTATTAATATTCATGGCACTGCCATCCATCAGCAGTGCTTCCCCCCCCACCACCCACCAAATGAGAGAGACTCACAGCACCCTCCTCCTCGCTGCAGTCAGGAAAAGGAGATGTTCAGAGAATGACCACCATCAGATTTTGGAAACTCTGGCTTGTTCAGAAACTGTTTGTGGTTTTGTAGGTGGTTTTCCCAGCTGGTTTCTCTGGTTGTGGCTGGAGACTTTTCAGTTTATGGGTCGTACAAGAGGTTTTCTCAGGTTGGGGGAAAAAACGTTTTGATTACTATGTTGTTCTACTTATTTTCATGCATTTTAGTCTGGCTGCAAAACAAATTTTTAGTCCTGTATTGAGTGCTAAAACTGACTTGCAGGGGTAGCTGCAGGAGAAGAGGTCAAAAAAGAAATGAGGGCAGAGACAATCATCTAACCAAACCCTCACCTTCTTAATTTGTGTTATCTACAGACACTTTGCTTCTATTTAAGAAGTTTAAAACTAGAAGGGAGGGAGGAAGATCAGAGCATAGAAAGAGAATAGAAAAAGCAATTGAAGGAAGGGAAGGATGGACAGAGGAAAGGAAGAAAGGAAGGAGCTGCTTATCCTAATCTTCCTTCCTTCCTTCCTTCCTTCCTTCCTTCCTTCCTTCCTTCCTTCCTTCCTTCCTTCCTTCCTTCCTTCCTTTCCAGAAATCCCTGAGAAAAGTGAGATAGATTCACTTGAGATGTCCTGATCCTGATGCTTCCAGGACCAAAAGTTAGAAACATGGCAAGACTACTTGCATTTGTGAACTTGTGGGGCAAATGTCACATATCGGTCAACATTGTCAGATAAACGTCCCGGCTCACTACTTGTATGAGATGTTAAGACATAAGCACACATGGTTGGCATTTATGTGATGATGTCCAATTTCTCATTAATTGTGTTTATATCCAGGCATGCTAAAGACATCATGTCAGCTGTTAATAGGCCTTGATTTGCCAGTAAGCCCATCTGGGAAGGGCTGTTAGAGAAATCTGAATTTTTCTCTGCTGATTTAGAGTGGGATTCTCTTGCAAAGAAGGAGGAGCAGGCTGGCGGTGGCTCTTGACAGTTCCCGCTTCTAATTCTAGCTTCACTTCAGAGGCAGTAAAAGGCTCAGATGGGCTCATTACAACCACCGTCTGCGTTTCCTGGCATCCAATCAGATCCAGGGACGGGTTCATGGATCCTTAACTGTTTCAGAGCTTTCTTGCAGGTCTAAAGATCATTTGAGTCCTTGTCATCTTCTTGACCTTTTAAAAAAAAGTAACTGAAAAGCTTTCTTAAAAACAAAACACCCTGATGAATCAGTCCAAATGAAGAACTGTCTAATTCAAAACCAGACAAAGAAAAAATTCTGATTTGAAAAGTCAGAGGAAGCAGAGATAAGAGGTCCTACTGAATTGCTCCACCATTGTGGACCAAAAATAATAATTGCACAAATGACACACTTACTTGCTGTACGAGATGTTGGGACACAAGCATGTAAACTTGGCATTTGTACAATGATGTCACAGTGTGGGTGTCCTCATTTCTCCATAGTTGTGGTTTGTTGCAGAGGCTGCTAACTTGTAGGAAGTGGTTGGGAGTTCCGTGCTCAACAGCAACAGCAACAGCACTTACACTTATCTACCACTCCACAGTGCTTTACAGACCTCTCTAAGCAGTTTGCAGAGTCAGCCTCTTGCCCCAACAATCTGGGTCCTCATTTTTACTGACCTCGGAAGGATGTAAGGCTGAGTCAACCTTGAGCCTGGTGAGATTCGATCTTCCAAACTGCTGGCAGCCAGTGATCAGCAGAAGTAGCCTATGGTACTTCACTCTAACCACTGTGCCACCATGGATCAAGTTTGACTAGAAGGTTAACCAGCACCATAAGCCTCTTTGATGCCACAATCTTTGTCATGGACAGGCATCTCTTCTCTGGTTATTAATAAAATATTTATTTTAACCTTTTTGATACTCTGTAGCTTGTAGCACTGAATACATTCTGTTTATTTTTTATGTATCCCCCCATGGTATAAATTAAGCATTCATAACAGTTATTCAGAAATAATATTTATGCCTCCCTCTCTAAAGCTGCCTTCCAGATTTCACTAACAGAGATAAGGCTAAAGAAGAATTCTTAGCAATATAATGCATCATATTAATGTAAGCTGCTCAGGCTTGCTTTGGAAAGGGAAAATTATTTAATTAATTAACATCTAAAAAAGGTGATTTTCAAATACTGGTGGAAAAAAGCAAAAGCAGATCGAAAGCATCTGTTGTAAAACATGAAACATGCATGAAATCTATACATCAGCATTCCAAACTGGCAGAAAAGCTTCAGCAACACCACAAATTACATCAGAACTCCAGTACACACAAAGCATGCAAAATGTCTCTTCGGTCCTAGGACGGCTGATGGCCAGGAACTTCCTTTCTGAGTTACAAAGTGGTTTATTTGAACCAGAACACGGAAAGCTGGACAGAAACCGAAGGATTTTGAGATCGCTCCTGCCTCTCGGCTTAGATGGCAGGCAGCCCAACTCTTTTAAGTTGGAGTGTCTACTCAAAGCAGTAACCAAAAAAGTAGGGTTGCATCGAGGACTATCTAACTCTTGATTTAGATAGCAAAAAAGTGCTTCCAAGTTCCCGGGTGTTGCTTTAAAGTGCTGCTTTAAAGAGTTGCATACAGACTCTGTGTGCAACTCTTTAAAGCAGCTGCATCTTTTTGCCAGGGTTCCCTAGAAGAGGCAGAAAACAATGAGATATTTGACACCATAAAACACTCCATGTCATTTGTCAAAAAGTCTATTTTGTTCCATGATTAATTAGAGGTCAATTTGTGAAAATAAGACCCATAGTTGCATAGCTTTCATTTCAAATTATGAATTGATCATGGCAAATTCATTTTACGATCCTTCTAGTAGCAATTCCCTAGAAGTGGTTTTGCCAGAGAAGTATGGCTGCATAAACATTTCTTTTCTGGAAACAAAACGTTATAATAAAATGCAACGCTCTGTCCTGCTAAAGTTGGAAATCAGGAAGCCAATTCCTTTTTAAGTAAGGGGGGAAACGAAGAGAATTTGCAATGGATTGGTCTCTCTCCCTCAAGATGGTTTAAGGATTCCCAATGGGAAATTAGTCCCCCCCCCCACTTAATGCCAACAAGAGCATGGTTTCACTTATGAATGTTGGACTACCTAATCAACTGACTAGGTTTCTTTCCCCATTACATTCCTGGTTTACCTTTTAAGAGGAGCTATAGGTCACGGCAAGAGATCCAGGGCCAGATTCAGTCAGAAAGTGAGAAAGTTTTTGAATATTACCCTGCTGAGCTCCCCCTTGCCAAAGGCAGAGCAGAATAGAGATGGGCAATAAGAGGATATGAACCTAAACTGCACAATAAGGAAGAAATTTCAAGCCAAGGGTTGTGAATTCCACTCAGGGTTTTAACAGTACTCTGTCATTTTGCTGTGGTTAGGTCTGCTCATATATTTCCCTTGTAGGCAAAAATGTGCGTCAAGGGCAGCTTTAGGTCAAATATACACAAACAGAAAGTCTTCAGGTTCTAAGTGGGAGAGCCCAGAAGAGGCTTCTCTTGAATCTGATGAGAAACGACTGTGCAGTTCAGGCCCACATGTGTCCATGCAGTAAAAATTAAGTGGGAAGGTTTGATGGGCGTGGTGGGCCTTTGCTTTCTGTATCAAAGAGGATCAGGAATACCAGCCTTTACTGGCACACATTCTTACACATCAGCCAGCATTTCATAGGACTAAGGAGAATCATGCTAATTTCCAAGGAAGGCAAGGCTGGAACTCAGCAAAGGAAACACAAAAGCATTGTTCATTTTGCAGCCTTCCAGCAGGCATTTTGTCACGAAGTCTGCCGCCCTTGAGGGAAGATGGGAAATCACAGAGGCTAAAGTCCCATTGAAGAAAGGATTCCATCGTAGATCTGCCCACCTCTGAGCAGCCTCTGACAATGGAAGATCCTGAAGAGCCTCCTTCTCTGGAACCAGTTGATGCAGAAGCCTTGGAGGTTTCCTCTAAAAAGGAAGTGGGCCTTCTGAAGTTTCTAGAGTATCTTTTTCAGACCAATAGATTTTTGCCTTCCTTTTCTCTCTCATCAAATTGAAGAACAAACAAACAAACAAACAAACAAACAAACAAACAAACAAACAAGAGAGACACAGAATAAACTTTTGTCAATGTTCTGGTCCCTTCCCATCCTACCCATAAAATCCTGAAATCGTCCAACATACCCTACAGCGATTCTGTCATCCAGGTCATGGGTGTCCCAAAGGGGCTTTTTCAAGCGGCAACTGGATTTTCTGAAGTCCAGTTGTCTCTCGAAGAACTGAGGAAGCTTCTTGGATGGCTTGAAGAGAAATGTCTTCAAGGAAAAACAAAGAAAGTCCAGTTGCCTCTTGGAAAAGCCCCTTAGGGACATCCAACAGAGTCATCCTTTAGAGACGTTGAAAGAGGCGATCTTGTTATAGATTCTGACTAATCTTATGAAAGCAAGACTCTAACAATACCTTTGGCCCTTGAATCCTAAAAATCCTGGTTCCAGACAACTTCATTTGAAAAAAAAATGGCTATTAAGGGAATGCATTTCATTTGAAAAGGACACTTTCCCTTTCAGACAGCTTTGATGGATGGGTGCTTGTGACCTGCCCATCTTATGACTGGATCTCATGCAGAAATCTTTAGGAAGGCTGCATTTTTTCCAGGCCCAGGGAGCTAAACTAATCCTGATTTGCAATTGGAAAGCTGCCTCTTTTTGATTTCACACTTCTCTGAACGTCACTATCTTTAAATTAAAAGCATTGCAAAACGGCTTCAAATGGTACATTATAAATTAAAGTATGCATGAAGTGATACTGCACGCTAAAAATAGAACACATTTTTGTAAAATGTTTACAAAACTCATGGAAATTAATGTAACTTTATGAAAGCGTCCTTGCAAAATGATATCCAGCAGAAATTGACTGAATGATTCTAGAGTTGAATTTCATTTTAGAAATTGAACTTGTTATTTAAGAACACAATTACTTGTGAAATACTGATATAATTAATATCAGCGGTGAAATGCACTTACTTTCACTACCTGTTCGGGAGTGTGAGTATGCACGCCTCTTCGCATGCACAGAAGCTCAAAAATGGGACAGAATGACATCCTGGCAGGGGGCGGAGCTTCCCGCCGCTGCCACTACCAGTTTGCACGAGCTGGATAGGACCAGCCAGATTTCACCACTGATTAATATCATTACATTTGAAATGGACACTTCAGAAAATAAAAATAGTTTATTTAAAGCAAACTGAAATACAGGTTACTAAATTAGCATGCAAACAGTGTGAGTATTTCCACAATACACCCTAGAGAAGGCTACATTTGCTCATCAAGAAAGGGAAAAGATATTTGCAACAATTATCTTTTTAACATAGTATCTGTTACACTCTCATTCTTTGGACTCACATCAGCAGTACAATCAAGCTAAGACCTATGTTAACAAAAAAATGATGAACTGCAGAGGGAGAAATTGTTTTTTCCTCATTGAAATCACTGTTCAGATTTCCCAAAATAAATACACATTTTCTTGAGGCTGAATATATATCTATATATAAATGAAAGAATCTGAAATGCCTGGCCAGACTCTGTGCTGAAAACACAAAGCAAAGCATCTCATTATTAAGATGAATATTTGTTACGCCAAACCACCTCCGTTTAGGGTGACTTTCTCAGCAAAGATTAGCCTTGCCAGACCCACATTTCAAAATAAAGATATAAAGATTCAAAGATTCCTCCATGAATTTTCTAGAGCTGAAGTGGCTGTTAAAAACAAAACAAAACGAAGTAGCCGGTTTATTCTCTGAGTCTGCAGAATTTGGATGTAAAAGATGATCACTGAAAATATGTGACATTCTGTAAATGAGAAACATATGTTAACACCAGCAAAAAAAAAAAAAAGATTTAAAGCCAGACACGTTTCTTAGAAACATGTCAGTGATGACTTTGCTAATGTGCTACTTTCATCTCATATCCAGTTCAGGTTAATATTCTTGGATAAACACATGCTTACACCACCCATTCTTTTAGTCGTTTTGAATTTTCTTTTCCGGATTTTTTTCTTCCAGTGGAATACTTTAGAAATGGCAACAGGTAGAACTCTAGACCAGATCCTGCTCATCCCATCTTTTACCCCCAAAAAGTGCATTTGTTACTGACACCTGACTTTGCAATCATGAACCCATCTCAGTACCAAATCCAGTGTGGTTATTGGACAGAATGTGTCAGGACAGATCGTTTTTGTGACTAAGAGGCTTAAAAAAACTAGGCCAAGTGTCTGTTTATGAAGATTCACCTCATATTAAGGGATACATGGAGAGCATTGTGCTCGCTGAAACTCAAGAAGTGGGGAGATATATGCAGAAATTCACTTCATTTCTGGGGGAAAAAATTATTTATATATCACTTCCTGGATTGCAGAAAGATTTGCAACAGGATAAATCACTTTACATCATTTCTAAAAGAAATATATTGCAACACTCAAGGGATAAACTTTTCCGGAAATAATCTTGGTTTTTGGAATTATAATTGCTTTCAAAAAATAAGCAAGGAGTTCAATGCATAAGAAGTTTAATACATGTTTAAAACTTATAATATATAATGAAATAATATATAATCAAATTATAATCAAGGCTGGAGGGAGGATAAAAGCAGAAAAATCCTTGAAAAATCTCCAGGATGTATCAAACAGCCAACTAACACATTCTTAAGGATGAGAAAAAAGAGAGAGAGAGAGAGAGAGAAAATGCACCAGCAAGCCAATGTATACAATCCACACGGTAGCCTCTAATACTAAAATACCCTTAAAAAACAGTGTTAATCCCAGAGCTGTCTCGAAATTGTAGCAAGATAAGGAAACTACAGAAAAGAATTCATGCAGATCCCCCTTGTTTGAGAAAAGTCTATCACCAATCACTCAGAATGATTCATGGAAGTTGGTAGGGGATTTGAAAACTTTGTTGTATATAATTTCTCATATTTATCTTTCTTCCGTTTAAAGCGCATCTGAAGTGTATCTTTGACTTTCATTCCATCCCTGAATAAAAACCTCTAATTATGCTTTTTTTTTTTTTGGCTTCGTTATCTCTTGGAGGCCTCTTCCAGGATTTATAAGGCTGGTTCTTTCTTTCCGCGTCCCATTGTTTAGCCTCCTTCCAGGACTGTCCCATCCCCGGTCCATGATCTTCAGCAAAGGAGACCCTTCTCTTGCCGGCTAAAGGAACTGGGCATTATGTCAGTTTGTGCACTGAAATTTGTAATCTCATATTCCAAAATAATTACAAATCTCATATTCCAAAATAATGGAGACCTCTCAGTGCTCTTTTAGCAGTCCTGTCCGGGATACTTTCTTCTGGAGATCTTACAGCTCCTGCAGATCTCTGATGGATCTTTTCAGACTTGTTCCTATCTGGAATCACCACTGAATTCCATGGCATTTGTTTTCCAATTTAAAACAGAACAGAATAACAGGATTGGAAGGGACCTTGGAGGTCTTCTAGTCCAGCCCCTTGCTCAAGCAAGTCTGCCATTCCAGACAAGTGGTTGTCCAATGTCCAGTCTCTTCATAAAAACATTTTAAAAAATACATAAAACATTTAAAGTCTTATTCTTCTTTGAAAAATGTCATGAAAGGGAAAGAAGATGTTCGGGAGAGGTTGGACTGAGGAAAGGTGTGCTCCTCCTTCCACCCAAGGCCCTGCAGAGCACGGCCACCAAGTAACGAGGCAACTGGTTTGACTTGGAAGGAGAAAACCATGTTCTGCCTCGAAGGCAGCTTCGCTTGCAGCCTGTCTAAGGGGCCGGGTGGCTTCTTTCCACCTTTGAGCTAATCTCCTCCTGCTGAGCTGGACAAGGTCACAAGATCTTCCTTCTGTTTCTTTCCCTGGAAGTTCAGGGTGAAGAGAAATGCAAAAGTGGCTGTTTCAAAGGACAGAAATTCTACAATCCCCCCAAAATAATAATCTCTCTTTATGTTCCTCACACAAAATGACACAGCTAAAATGTCAAGACCAGCCTTTGAGTGACCTAGATCATATTCTGGGACGTGGGGTTTTCTTCCCCGTAGAATTTATTCCCCCCTCCTTTTTACTTCCTAGCTAAAAATGGAAGTAGCTTTTGTTTGAAGTTGGAACATTGCTGCATTACGGTTCAAAAAGAAGGTTCTGCTGACTTTCCTCCAAGGCCTTTGCTGTTTGGCAGAGAGGATGGGTGGTGGTGGTGGTGGTGGCAGACATCAAAGGTCTTATATGTAGAGAGTGGGATGTTTAAAGGGAGAATGAAATGGACATTCTTTCAATTCTATAAACAATACCCGACAGGGTGTTTATTGAAACTTGTCTATCTGAAAAAGGGCTGCAGCTTCTCCAGAGATAACTCTTGGTCAAGGCTTCAGTGTTTAATTCGATCATTAGGTGAAATCCTGTAGGAGGCAGAGGTAGCGGGACTAACGGATGCTCAAGCAATTTTGTGTCCAAAACCCCTCAGCTTTTTTGAAACTTTCATTTTCTTGTTAACTTCCCATCAAGACTGGTTAACTTGAAAGGGTTATTACAGAATTACAACTCTCCTCCTCCTTCCCCTCCAAAGAAACGCACCCACCCCAAATCTGGTGCTCTCCAGGTTTGAACTGTAATTTTCTCCAGGCTGCCTGAGCCACCTCAGGCCTGGCTGCACATGAGAAATTTTGGGGGATGTTTGTTAGGGGGGTAATGAGGAGTCTGTTACGGGCTGTCTTAGAAGAAGCAAAGGGTCTGGACCCCATCCAGTCTGTGGAATTGGGTAGAAACAGTTTGGTTTTCTGGGGAAGGCCCTTTGCTGGGACCTGGAGGGGGCAATGCACCCCTTGTGGCTTTCTGGGCCTCTCAAAAGCCTTTGATACCACCCGTAGTGTCTTCCTGAGCCAGTTACAGATTGAGGGGATTGTTCTACCCCATAGTTGGTGGGAAGTTTCAATTTGTGGTTATGGAGGGAGAGAGGCCAGCTTATTGGCTCCTCACTATTGACTAAAGAGTCAATTATTTTACCCCTACTATATAATATCTACAAGAGGCTGATGAAAGAGGTTTTCCATTAGTTTGGAGTGTGGCCTATGCCAATGTTGTGGAAGTCTCAACATTGTGTCTAGATGCTGGGCAGCTCTAGACTGCAGAAAACAAGTTTAAATTGAATTCAAGGTGGTCGGATTTGGAGTTGGTTGCATGAAACGACTAGGTGAAGCCAGCCACCGCGGATGATACTATAAACTCTGGGCTGAACAGAAGATGGGCCAAGAGTTTAGCACTCAGGGTTTACAGCAGTGTTACTCAGTTTCTTGGCAACTTTGTGACTTCCAACCAGAACTCCATCCAGCAAGGAATTCTGGGAGTTGAAGTCCACACCTCTGGAATATGCCATTCCCTGAAATGCAGATGGCTCCAACAATGTTAAAGTTCTGTGAAGCGATGAGGACCTGCATAGGAAATCCTTGTGATGTGGGGTCATCATAATTCTTTTTGGCTGATCCTGGGGCCTCCTCACTAAATCAAATAGTGACCAAAGAATTGTGTTGACTTAGTTGGCTATGAATCTAATATATTCAAAATTAACCCCTATTGTAGTTAAAACAATGTTCTCACCAGGAAGTGAATATATGATGCAAGCACATACATCGGGGTGAAATCAACTTAACTTCCTTACCGGTTTGGAAGCTCATGCACTGCACGTGCATACACACCTTCTGCACATGCGCAAAACCTTCTGGTTAAAAACAGGAAGTAATGACACCCGGGCGGCGATCGCTACTGGATCGCTGGACTACAGGGAAAAATCGCTACCGTGATCCGGTCCAATCCGGGAGCATTTCACCCCTGACATACATGAACACACAAACAAAGAAACAGGCACAGCTCTCCATCCACAAAAACAGCTCTTCCTGATACTGGCCATCCAACATTGTATATTGCAGGAACACAGAATATTAAGGTGTCAGCCAGCATTGATTCGACACATCTGTCTAAGCGCTCTCCTTCCGTGTGGTCTCACTGCACACGTATAATGGTAAACTCTTCCAGAATGGCCTGTCCAGAGAAAAGCAGCTGTCCAGAGAAGGCCAAAGAAGCTCTTCTCCCTCTCCTTTAGTTTTCTATGTGGCAGGATTTCTTTTAAGTTGGATGGAGGAAATTTGTCTTCTTGCAATCTAAAATGACACTGCCTAAATATGCTAAATCTTGCCCACCGTGGAGCAAAAGCATTCTAGATTTGAGTTTAGATATCTAATGTTTTATTGCACCCCTGAATTTAACCTCTTCTAATCTGGCCTAGGACTACATATAGTTAAATTTATTTCTTTACTTATATATATTACAAGAAACTTTAAGCTACCTCACTCAAACATGAATTCCAATATGTTAATTTCCTCAATGATAAAAAAAAATACAGGGTTAAGCCAAGAAGAACAATTTAAACTCTACACGATCAATTTAGTGGGTTGCCGGAGAGGACACCATTCTGTAGGGGTGACACTCACACAGGAGGACAATGTTCCTTGCAAGAGTCCAACTCTTTGCAAATATGCTAATACCACTTAAGCTCCTTTGAACCCTCCACCTACTGTGTGCAGCAGAGACAAAAGAAGTCTTTGAAAATCCTTCCCATTGCATGGATGGCAATAAACACTGTTGGTATTTTAATCTTCTTCCCTTTCAAGACAGAATATTGAGGGCCATTGCAAGGTGGTTTTCCTTTTGTGATGGAAAAGAGGCAGCCCGAATCCTCTCCTGCATGAAAAGAGGGCGGCTGTAAACACTTGAGAGATGAATGGAGATCTCTAGGCAGGGTTAAACCCACTGTTGGGCAGAACAAACACCGAGGACGCCTCTTGGGGAAATGACTCCTGCTTCGGAGCCACTACAGATCTCAGCTGGGATGTGAGGAGATGTAAACAAGGCAGATTTGGAAGGGCTCACAGAAGGGGCCCAGGACGCAAATTACATTTGGATGACTAAGCACCCCTCTCCAAACATAAATGGAAAAAGTGAAGAGAAGAGCAACTAAGAGGATTTAGCCTGGAGACTAAAACATAAGGAGAACGGTTGCAGGGCTTGG
>JANHZT010004952.1:20324-30839 GCA_032468215.1 Stegonotus admiraltiensis
CCCCCCCGCATGGTAGTAATATTCCAGTATTTGAGGGGCTGCCCCAAAGGAGAGGTGGTCAAATTATTCTCTAAAGCCCCTGAAGGCAGGACAAGAAACAATGGGTGGAAACTAATCAAGGAGAGGAGCAAGCTGGAATTAAGGAGAAACTTCCTAACAGTGAGGACAATTAACCAGCGGAACAACTTGCCTTCAGAAGTTGTGGGTGATCCATCACTGGAGGTTTTTAAGAAGAGACTGGACAGCCACTTGTCCGAAATAGTACAGGCTCTCCTGCTTGAGCAGGGGGTTGGACTAGAAGACCCCCAAGGGCCCTACCAGCTCTATTCTGATTAAATTTCTGGATGAATAATGAACATGACTAACCCAAATAAAGAGAGAGAAATTGCATGGATGTGTATTGGAAAAAATATGTGACCTCCCAGAACAAAGCCTCTGTTTCATGAGGATTCACACTTGATGCTGTCGTAAATGTGCAGCTTCTTGCCCTTGTGCATGGCCTGCACCTGGCTCAGCCACGTCTTGCTGCATTGCAGCGTTGCAGCGAGGGCTTCCTCCCAACGGCATCACAGGCAAAATGCAGCTTTTCATCTCCGCATCAAAGGACTCCGGTAACCACAATGGCCTTCAGATCACAGACTGGATGATGATAGATGGTGAACCTCTTTGGGCGACAGTTTTAAACATAGCAATATATACTGTAAGCACAATATTCTGAACTCTATAAAACATACAAATTTAAAAATATGCAGCTTGAGAATAAATTGGGAGTAAAAGACAGATGGGTGGTGAGATAGAATAAAACACACCAGTGTTTCTCAATCTTGACAACTTGAAGTTGTGTGGATTTCAACTCCCAGAATTCTCCAATCAGCTTTCTGGGGGTTGAAGTCCAGGCATCTTCAAGTTGCCAAGGTTGAGAAAGCCCACTTCAGATCCTTGGCAGGATGCGATCCAGAGATTTATCCCTCCTGTCTTTGGCTCCAGAGTGCAGGGCAGAGAACCGTGGCCTGAGCTTCAGGAATGGAGATTCCCAAAGCAACTAAGAAGCCTCCTAAGAGAAAACAGCCATTGGACTGTAGAAGTATTGATGAAGAAAGACGTTGGACTTCTTCACTGAATGTCTTCAAGTGGACGTAAGACATCCTCTCTCCCTCTCAGAGGGTTTAATGTAGGTTTTTGTTCAGAAGGGGAGGTGGGGCCTCAGTGGGCCCATCCAGATTTCTAGCAGGGCTGGCCAAACTATTCTGTCTCCTGAGCTAAATCAAGAAATGGTTCTCCTCAGCCCATACCGAGTGGAAGAGCTTCATACACAGGATGAAATTTCAAGATCTGAGGGAGAAACCCAAAGTCTTAAGAGCCCCACCAAGCATCGTCTGGCACTCGGTGACCAAGCTCTAGAAAAGGACTGGTATGGGGGGAGGGGGAATTTGAAATATAAGGCTGAAAAGTGTTCATAGCCTTCTGCAAAACTGAAGTAAACTCAGTTCTATCCTCCATTTTCTTCCTGTCTGGGTAGCTCCAAATAAGCCACCAAAGATCTGGCAGCCCCCTCCCCCATTTGCATCTCAGTTTTAAGAAAAAGTCATATTTAGAGCATTAGCCAACCAAATGTTTAGAAATGTGACCAGGCTGCAGGGCAGAATAATGCAATTGGCCTCAAGTCAATGCCTGACATGGCTCGGCTAATGAGAAACAGAGGATTGGGACATTTGAGACAGGGCCTTGTAAATGTGACAGGGGGAGAAGCACTCATCTTCATAGCCTTCTTTTTTATGATTTTTATGATACATTCCTGATGAATTGCTGTTGGAAATCAAACACTGGACACTGAACGGTTGCACTTATTCCTTTTTAAAGAAGGGAAGCTAAGTTCTGTAGAGCAAAGGTGGCATCCCTACCCAGGTATAACTACGCACAAAATCTCGGCAGCTTCTCCAATGATTCTTCTTGAAGCAGAATCGCTGGGCTAATCCAGTCGACACAGAAAGATTTGCGTGCAAACACGCACCAACGCACAGATGATTTGTCCATATGCACTGAGGAAAATATAACCATCCCTCAGAAGCTGTGCTGCAGGGGACAGAAAGGGCTGGATGAGTTTGTGATCTCTATGGATTACGCACACTTGCAGAATTTTTGTTTGCATCGTTTATTCTGTGGTTTTCAAGTCCTCAATGGTAAAGGACTAATGAGCACCATGGAAATTTTTCCTACCCACCAACAATCTTAAAACGCGCCCCGAAAATTGCACCATCCTTGTCTCTGCTGAGCTCAAATTAGCTGAAGTCTAGTAGGCTTTGCGTTTTCTTTCTAAGCCTTGATTCAAGGGGACATTTTTGGTAACAATTGAGCATTAAGTAAATGCATAAGTATGCCCGAACTGGAGCAGAACTAAATGGGAGCCTTGAGAGAATGGCTCTTCTGGCACAAATGAATCGGAGAGCAGAATTTCTAAAGGTCCCAGGCAGCCTGTGGTTGAGCTGCGTTTCCCTTCGCTTTCATTTCGGCTGCATCTTCCAAGGCCCAGCACAACAGGAAGATGTTTAGCATTTATGGTTACTTGCATCTGTGGCTCCTACAGTATGGATGAACTAAGCAGCAACAGGGGAAGGTCAACGCTGGAACATTTGTTCTTAAACTAGAGTCTCTCCAAATATCAGAATAAGCCTCAGATTTCCTTCTTCACACTGAGAGCCCGTTTGGTCTCCGTCACGCCTGGAATCACAGCCTAAAGGGTGGGGTTTTTTTTTTTAATGTAGCTTGAGGAGAAGAAAGTGAAACCAACATTAACACACACACCCCGCCCCCCATCTTCGGCCACCCTGCCCTACTGCTTGGAAATTAAGGGAACTGGATCCAATGGGTTGGACTAGAGGACCTCCAAGGTCCCTTCCACCTATGATACTACGGTAGTTCTTCTAGCCTGTTTAGTCTTTTTTGAAAATCGTGAGAAAGGAGCTCAGTCTGACAGAGCCTGATACTTGCTAACATATTAGTGCTTCTAATTAAATATTAGAGAGTTAGAAAGTTAATAACACGACCTGATTTTGAAATAAAATGCCTTTCACAGAAAAATCAGGATTATTATAAATTTGATGGTAAACTTGAATTTTGATCTCTGCAGTTTTGAACTACCCATCAAAATTTGCTCTCTGTAGACGAAGTAAAAAGTGAGGAAGCAGGAAAAAGACACGAAAAGATATTGGAAATTAATTAAAACCAAACAAAAGCTAAACAAGTTAGGTTCTAGCCTTGAAAATCTGAAAAAGATTAATCCCATTCAGATATAATACTAATTGCATCAATAACACTAACAAATTTTGGGAGATTAGAAAAAGAAATTGGAAAAAAAAAGAAAATTGCCTACTGAGTTACTAAATGTGAAGGGAAGACTTTTTTGCCATTATTCACAGAGAAGGGCATTTTAGAGGACAACAACATAGGTAGGATTGTCTGAAAAACGTAAGAGGACAACAACATAAGACAACAACAAAAAGTAGGATTGTCTGAAAAACATTTGGAAGCGTGCTGTGTAAGTTTTGAGTTGAGAATAGTCTTGCAGGAGCTCCTGACTGGAGGTCTGGATGATGTTCAAAGTCCTGAACCAGTTGCCAGGAAAGTGATCGCACGTGAGGTCTGCACAACTGAGCCCAGGCGATGCTCGTAACCTGATGAAGGTCCTGGGAGGCGGTGGAGAGTCTCCTCATGTCAGCGTCTCTGACACAACATTTGGACTGCTGTCCCCCGTTTTGGAGACACTTCAACTCTCCTCCTGGCGTTACCGTGCTGGGACTTGGCTGCCACAGCAAGCTTGCTATTTTCATGCTGCTGCTTGAGAGGCAGAGCAGCTGCCTCCATCTTGATGAAGAGCTACGTCGGCGTGAGCCTCCTTTCAAACCTCTGGCTCTGGGTCCTGCCTGTCAGCACTCCTTAGCTGAGAGCCACCGAGGAATCCCGTTCGCCTCCCTTATCGTACGAACTTGTATGCAGCACTTCATTTACTCAGGGCACCTTCTGTAGGATGATAAGACTCTCCCTCAGAAGTTTAGGCAACCGTCTCTTTCCTAAAGGGTCAGGTGCAGCGTGTGTAGCCCTGTCATGTTGTTACAGGCACTCGGATTCCCTTACAAAATGGACTTTTGATGACTGATGCTTTCCACAGGAGATTCTTGCTGCACTTCGTTCTTCTCCCCCCTCGCAAGAGTTCAAAGCAAAGGGACATGGTGGTTTGACCTCTGGATCTATTTAGTATGTTAGGCATCCCAGGATCTTACTATTCAACACAATTCTTTAATTAAACTTTGATAGAGAAATAGAGAAGTCCTGTGAACTCCCCCCCGCTTCCTACTGTTTTCCCACAAGTGCAGGGTCTACGTTTGGTTGATCTACTTGTCACTCAGTGGGTCTCATGAGCTAGTTTAGAGTAAGTGGCCTGAAGTCACTCAATCGGCTTTCCTAGTTAAGGTAAGACTAGAATTCACCATCTCCTGGTTTCTAGCCTGAACCTTATCCATGACACCAAATTGGCCCTCCAGAGAAGTTATGTTAACTAGTGAGTTCAAAATCAGATATTCTCTCATCCTCTGAGCTTTTGAACTGTTGTAAATAAACCCTAGATGTGCTGACATTCCCTAGTTCCCTAACATGCTCCTGTCAGTGCCAATTGGAAGGGGATGAAATCGCACCAATCACTTTGCATATTAAAGCTACGTGGGCAGCAGCCCTGGACAAGCATGTTTCAGATGTGTGTTAAGAATGTGCTGGAAGATTTAGGGTATCGGGATTTCCTGCTGGTTCTGGGGGTAGGAGAGGAGCACCGCAGCTGCAGTATGTGAATATTCCCTAAGTGAAGAGCTTCTCAAGGCTTTGTACCACAAGGGGGTTTTCCAGTTTCTGCAGCTTGGAGAAGGTGGCAGGCATGCAGACCACAAAGTCCAGCTTCTGTTGTGCGATTTGTTTCTCCTTGCAAGGGTGAGCTAGTGGTTGCCAAATTCCTGGTGAGTGAATGGATCACTATGTTTCCAGTACATTTCTGTGAAAATGTGTTACGTGCCATAGGCCCAACTATTACATTTTATGAAAAGTCCTGAGGAGGCTGCCTGTTCTGTTTCAGCTGATATTGTTTTATAAATGGAAAACTCAATCCTCCTATTCTTGGTGAGTGAATCATTCTCGGTTCTGCTTCACAGAGCAAGTAAAGGCAGTCATCTTCTGACTTTGTATTTGCAAACATGCTCCCTGCAACCGGCACGTGGAGATGTCATGAAAACGTATTGTGCAGAAGTCAATAGCAAAGACATCCTTTGGCAGAAAATCTCTGTAAAATGAGACCGTATTTCTTTGGAAGTCTTGACCAGCAGCAGGAGAAATTCCAAAAGGGGACAATGGCCAATTAAAATCTAGGAACTGGATTCTTCTTTTTTATTGCTGAAAGGGCAATTCCGTGTTTTTCTGGAAAGCTACAGGAAGGGTCAGGGCCACAGACTCAGAGCTTCTGGGTAGGCTGTCAACAGAGGTATTATAAGTTAAGTGCAAGAGAGTTCAGTCTTGGCTTCTATGTCAATAAACCCAAAATACTTCTTTTCCCTCATGTGAAATATTTCTGAGAACCATTTGCAGGCCATTCTTTGCTACCCTCTGTGGAAATTAATGTAGTAAGGAACCTACTGAAGAAATATTACCTCAAAATTAGCATTTCACTTTTTTTATTTATAAATAAGCATAATCAAATAAACAGTGATCAACCACTTGACTTCTACTTTGTGTGTTTCCTAGCTGTTTTCCAGGATGTTTGCTTCCAAGGCAGCTTTGCACTATAAGTCTTGCTTTTCAAAATTGAAAAAAGGAATATAGTCAACAGCCCTTGATTAAAACCAGTATAACTACCTAAATCCAAATGGAGAAGATCAAAAGCAGATTTTTCAGTCACAGAATCAAATAATGCCATAAAGTAAACATCACAGAAAGCATTTGAAAACCTAAATTAAAATGTCACCAACCCTATCTCGCTATGTAGAGAGACTACTCCACTGAGAAGACTTTTAGAGCATATATATCCCAATCCTTTCAGAATTGCTATTATTTAAACTTTACAGGCCCAGAAACCTATCAGTAGCTGGTGTAACAAATTGATAACCCAACTTTTAATCTCCTTTAGCTCTTCAGAATACAGAGAGAGGACTCTTCAATTCAGCTGAGGATGTGTACCAGTGTGATGGTACAGATCAGTGATCTGAACCCCAAAACAGTGGCTTAGCACCTTGGGAGAACGAACAGGCACTGTCAGTAGACATTGGGAAGAGAGTCCTTTGACCTCTCGATGCGTTTATAAAGA
The DNA here is from genome assembly GCA_032468215.1 of Stegonotus admiraltiensis. Classification (NCBI taxonomy): domain Eukaryota; kingdom Metazoa; phylum Chordata; class Lepidosauria; order Squamata; family Colubridae; genus Stegonotus; species Stegonotus admiraltiensis. The sequence goes on from JANHZT010004952.1 coordinate 26,662, forward strand.
CTGACCAAGACTCCTATAAGAGAACAAACAGGGTTTCACCAAGACAAGCTGGGTATTCCATGGCTCATCTGCAGGGAGATTTGCTGTCTAAATCATGTCATTCTCTCGCCTTCAACCCCCTCCTCCCCCCATAAAATTAATGTGGACGTATTTCCAAGCTGATTCACATTCTTCTTCTAACGTGTTCCTGCAGGAATGTGAACAACCAAGAAGCGACAGAGGAGCTGAATGAGGATTCTTTCATTCATAATGGGTGGGCTAAATTTGCTCTGTGCATTTCTGTGAACCATCCAAATGAGACTGCCAAAAGTCTTGATTGCCATCGGAAAGTGGGAAAGAAACAGCTAGGCAAGGCATTAAATATTAGAATATTTCCAGCAGATATGCAGAGTCATACATAACTGTTGGGACAGCAGGATTCTTAGAGAAGGACTTAGAATTCAGAATTAATGGAACAAAAGATTAAACTTATGTATTTATTTTTTATTTATTATTAAAATTTATATGCTGCCCTTCTCCCGAAGGACTCACAACCATCAACATAAAAACAATCGCATAAATAAGGTTAAAAATACAATTAAAATCCCACAATCGATTAAAAATCCCCCAAAACAGATCACACAATTTGTTTAAAAAGCCATGTCTTCAGGTCTTTGCGGAAAGTACGGAGGTCAGGGGCTGTCCAGAGCCCAGTGGGTAACTCTTTCCAGAGGGTCAGTGCAGCCACAGAGAACGCCCTCCTCCTGGGGGCCACCAGCTGACATTGTCTGGCTGACGGCTCCCGGAGGAGGGCAGCCCTCTGTGACCGCACTGGGCGGTGGGAGGCTGGTAGGAGGTGCTCCTGCAAGTACCCCAGACCCATGCCATGAAGGGCTTTATAGGAGAGCACCAGCACCTTGAAGCAGACCTGAAGGACCACCGGCAGCCAGTGCAGCTCGTGCAGGAGAGGTGTAATCTGGGAGTAACGGGAAGCTCCCATAAAAACCCACGCGTCCGCATTCTGGACCAGTTGGAGCCTCCGGGTGCACCCCAAGGGCAGCCCCATGTAGAGAGCATTACAGTAGTCCAGGCAGGAGATGACCAGAGTGTGAGTGAAGGTACGTAGGGCATCCCTATCTAGAAAGGGTCGCAACTGGCGCATCAGGCGAACCTGTGCAAAGGCCCCCCTGGACACGGCCGTCAGATGGTCCACTAATCTGGTCCACTAACTCCCTGCCCCCTTTTCATCATGTGAAAAGCATGATCATGGTTCAAATTTCTGGATGACTCCTCTTTTGAAAGGAAAGCAAGCAGAAGATGGTAGAACTGTGTGAATCTTTTAAGATTGAATGTCCTTGACTTGATTCAGTGGACTTGGGTGCAAAGCATGGTGGGTGACCTTGGGCCAGTTGCTTTCTCTCAACCCTAGAAAGGAGGCAATGGCAAACCGCTTCTGAAAAACTTTCCCAAGAAAACTGCAGGGGTTTGACCAGGCAATTGCCAAGAGTAAAAAAAAAAATCTAACTCAAAGGCATACACACACTTATCAGCACACATACAGACACAAAGTCTGAAAGTCAAAAATTTTGATAGTGCTCCTGTCCAAGCAGATGGCACAGATCCTGAACTGCAGGCAATATTCTTGGAATACTAGAATACTAGAATATTAGAATAACAGAGTTGGAAGGGACCTTGGAGGTCTTCTAGTCCAACCCTCTGCCTAGGCAGGAAACCCTACACCACTTCAGACAAATGGTTATCCAACCTCTTCTTAAAAACTTCCAGTGTTGGAGCTTTCACAACTTCTGGAGGCAAATTGTTCCACTGATTGATTGTTCTCACTGTGAGGAAATTTCTCCTTAGTTTTCTGTTGTTTCTCTCCTTGATTAGTTTCCATCCATTGTTTCTTCTCTTGCCTTCTGGTGCTAAAAAGGTACTAAAAAGAAAAGAGAACCTCGGGCATTTTTAGATGTAGTTATCAAAGCCATTGGTATTTCTGGCAGCCATTTACCACAAATAGAGCTCTCAATACAAAGCAAATCAGTGGTCACATAAGAGACAAAAGCAGCTGGGTGGACATTTGGGTGCCCTCGGTCTTTCCAGTAGCTACCAAGTAATACTCCCAAGTTGAAGTCAATGCCATGGACATTTCCATGCAATTTTCTTGGCAATAATAGGGAAATGCTTTGCTATTTGTCTTCTGAGATTTTTCAAAGTCTAATGCAGCACTAACAATTCTTGGTAGATCTTCCCTTCTAAATATTAATTTTGCTGGCAAAGACATGGTGGCCAAGTCCTGTTGCTTGTGAGGCAGTAGGAAGCTACATTTCTCCATGCAAAATGTAATCACAATTTACTACTTTTTACTGATTTTTTTTAAAAAAGAAAGGGTGGGGAGATTAATCTCTGCTGAAGCAAATTCTTTCCAGTTGTCTTGATTGCACTTGGTAACTGATTGCAAATGTTAAAAGAACAATGCTTTAATATCTTACATTTCCTGCCAAGTTACTTTAGGTCAATTTAGAGCCTGAAGTAGGGATTGCAATAGAGTGAAAGCTAGACAGATGGAGACCTTAGATGGATATTCTGTATGAATTCCGTCAGAACTCACTGATTCTCTAGAAGTTTTCAGGAACAAAACTGTAGATTTTGATGCCAGAGAAGATGCACAGGATGACCCAGAACCACATTTCATGTACTGAAATTAAATATACTCAGCTGAACATAAACGATTCTACATGATAAATGGAGTGGCATCTTATATCAGAAGGCAGAGTGGAAAGCTCTGCTTCCGAAAACTTGCTTTTTTTGTTCTGTATCCTAAATATCTGGTGTCCAGGAGGATCACCTCACCGTGAGCTAAAGACATATTTTTTCTCTAGAAAAAAGAAATAAAAAAGAACTATCTGGAATAAATTCTCATCCCCGAGTTTCCCTCTCTTCTCCTCAGAGATCTTGTGCGGGAGGGGTGAGAATAAACCTAAACTGGGATTGGATTTACCAACTAGCTTGTGAGAAAGGACAACATTCACTCAATATGCAAGTTAGGATAAGATGATATTCCCAGGACCCTTCTTGGACATTTGGATCCATTTTGTATTATGCAATTAAGCTGAAATAACCTCAGTGAATTCTTCTTCAATTCTGTATTACATCCTGCTTAAAAAAAATTCTTCCAATATGCCCAAAAGCTATCTTTAATAAAGTTAATAAATGTTGCTGAAGGTTTCTAATTTACAGAAGTTCTGTAATTCCCACAGATCCATTCTTGCAATATTCATGAATAAATTAAAAACTAGAATAATATTATGGTGCTATCTTCACTGGGTCCAATGAGAGATTAACTCTTATATTACAGGTTCTTATTGCTATTATTCTTATTTTGAGAGGAAAGGCTACCGAGAGATTAAAATTTATATTCTACACTCTAAGTTAGGAAGAGGGAAGATTTAAGATTGATGCAATCCCAATACATAGACCAGGGCAGGAAATCAACTCCAAACTATTTTGATGGAGATTGCTTATAACGCTTCCTTTTGGCCAAGGTAATGGGTCCTGCATATTTCCACCCGGATCATCTTTGTTACTCTAGACTCCTGCATATCCGTACAACACAGTGGATAACTCAATGCACGAAGGGACTTGCCCTGACTCTGTACATTGCGTGATGAAATGGACTCTACAGTGCCTCCCTCTTTTGCCACAGCAAATTCACTTCAAAGCCAGCTTTCCCCTAACTCATATTTGCAAATTCCTTTTGTGTTAATTGTGATATAACAAAACCTGCCTTAAACATCACACTTGAGGAGAAAGGGAAAAGTCTCTCTTTCTTTCAGGAAGGCCCTTAAGCTACCTGCCTTTTTAGATGACACCTAAGCCCTTGCCCTGGGCCATTTAGTGCCCACTGATACCTATCACGTGAAAAGGGGTGTTAACCCAATGCCTAAATTGGAAATCAGGATGGGCTTATTTAATTTTCCCAGTTTAAATTCCCAGTTAGTTTCCAGTTAGGCCCTATCTAACAAAATGAAATTCAATGTAGAGAAAAGTAAAGCCCTACACTTAGGTAAGAAAAACCAAAAGCACACATATAAAATGGGGGAAACCAGGCTTAATAGTAGTGACTGTGAGAGGGAACGTGGCGTCTTAGTGGAGAACCAGCTAAATAGGAGCCAGCAGTGTGCAGCGGCAGCTAAAAA